>JAQQZZ010025624.1:0-24635 GCA_030265115.1 Mopalia vespertina | reverse complement strand
TCTGACCGTTCTCCCCAACAGCACAGGCCTGATGGGGAAACCCCGTTCTGACCGTTCTCCCCAACAGCACAGGCCTGCTTTAGATCATTTATGGAACAGCATTGAATGCAAGCCTGTGCTGTTGGGGAGAACGGACAGAACAGGGTTTCCCTTAGGTTATGCAAACTTAATTTAGGAGGACCGCTTTATAGGTTTCACAAATTGTTTGCAGTCTCTGTCTAAATTTGCATTTTCCCACTGATTTTTTCAAATGATTTCATCCGATTATCAATGAAGATTGTATTTTAACGCAATTTTGCTTTATTTTTCACAAAGGCGCAATTATGTTTTTAAAAAATCAGCAAACCAGGGGAAAATGCAAATGTTAGGTTATCTCACCAAATTTTTGAGGACCAAATTTAAGGTTCTGCCAGAAAAGTTACAGCACTGGCCTGCATGTCTGAGCTTGGGCAAACACATGGCAGTCTTTGAATGGCTTTATCAACATGACCAAATCACATCCCTAGTCCTGAAAACATTTTGTTCAAAGGCTATCATTTTCACCAACTTAAGTGTTGTGGCTTGAAAATGTTTTTCCAAAACTTCACTTGCTACAGAATTGTCAGATTTTTCACAATAAATTCCCGGGAAGCTACATGGGTTGGATTGGGTGTGTGGTTTGCTGGTTGGTTGGTTGGATCTAATCTCCAGTCCCTGAAGTTATCCACCAAACAGTTTTGTTTGATTGGCGTTGAACCTAATACTCAAGGGCATTCACTAATATGATGACTTCATGATTAAAGTTGGAAATTTGTGCAAAACAGAAAAGAAACCTCGTAAACCAACCCTGCATATCACTTCAACCACTTGTTTGTTTGGGTTTAATGTCATACTCAAGGGTATTTCACTTATATGATGACGGAATATCCACTTCACTCTGTTCCTTGCCTAAATATGGTGGAAAATGAAGAGGAAACCTTGCAAAAACCACCCCAGTGATTGCCGGAGCCACATCATGTGACTCATTTATTTTCCTGATGGTGGACAAGTGGACTCCAACCCATGGATGGTACATCAAAGAAGGACAAGTAACCAGACACTTTAACCACAAAGCCACGGTCGCTACAGCCACAGAAAAAATTCCCTTTAATATGTAGGGTTGAAGGTTCCATGGACTCCGCTGGATGTATGGTACATTGTAGTGGGTTTAGCAGGCTAATGTACCACCCACAGAGTCACAGCAGGGCCCCATTGAGTGGGAGTACAACAGCAGATGAATCTAACCTCTTATCGCACACATTTCACCAGATTTATCACTCTTGTGACTTTACTTGTCATTCTTGAATCAGAATACAATCTGTTATTCTTTTAACTTTAAGGAGCATCAGGCTAGCTAAGTATACATACCTAATAGTGTAAATAATTAGTTTTGTACTGTATGTATGACATGAGCTTTTTAAAAGGCTAAGTGAAACAAATTTTGCTATTACAACAATGCTTTATACATGTAGTTAAGAAAAAACAATTTCTCTCAAAAAGTCATACTCTTACACAGCCAGAATACATTTAAAATGCTGGGCACAAGTCTTGCCTTTTTTGTTTTGTCTACAAATAACTTTAAAGGAAAGGCACTTTTTTCAAAACATCATACACTCATTGATAAAAGGCCTCATGTCGAGTATAAGTCCATTTCATAAACTCCTCGCGATATATAACTGTTTTAAAGTGATACCACATGTAAAGGAAGATGAAGTAACCCTACAGCCTTTTACATCTACATATAATAGATTTCTAAATGCAGCCTGCTCTTAAAATTCTCAGCAGACCCCAAGAATTCTGTTCAGCAGATGTGTACAGTATATCACCCCAGCTGTCAAGACAGTTGTTGCTAAGGAAGCCAAGCTGGTGCACAGGTTTGTTTGTTTGTTTGGACATACTTTAGGCACTCTTTTAATACTCATATAATCTTTATTAAAGTAAAACACCCTTCATGTCACTGGCAATAACGCAGATACAAGGTCATGTTCTTCATATAAGACAACATGAAATTTGTCCTGAGTTTGGGTTAACACTATGCCTAGCTCTCACCAGCTTCTAGAGACAAGGTGTGTCCTGACGTGAAACTCTATTCCACACCTTGTCACACTTGGGCCATATTTGTAGTCAAACACGGAAGAGTTATCCCTCATAGTTCGAGTAATCGACAATGTGCAGCAGCCGGTAACCATGTTGCCTTATATTACTAATATATTACTTATATTATTGTTTGAAAAGTGGCTCATGTATTTGATTGGCTGCTTTGTTTTTTTCAATTTGCTTTGATGTTTGTCTGACCGCCTCAACAGGGTAAGAAGTGTGGCAAGGCTTATGACAAAACTTAGTGGAGACATCAGACTTGCCTATGGAAGATGAGCTCTCGCCCACAACTTACGTTCTTCTAAGACAAAGACAGGTCGAAGTGTACAAATTTAGATAAAAAGATTTTTTGTTTTCTGTTTGAGGCCATACTCCAGGGTACAATGTATATCACTTAAATGACTTGTCTATTTGTCACTCCTTCCTTGCTCTTATATCTAAGACCCACTGGGAGGCACAAGCGTACCTCAAAACATTAGTGCAATATGCTATAAACCACACCAGTGAAAACACAGAAAGAAACTGATTTTTGAAGCACCTTTGGTTTAGAGAACCAGGGCATTCTCAGGAGATAGTGTAAATAATTTCTCTCCATGGAGTTGCAATGTTTTCCCCTCCTTAGTATCTAAATCATTTTGGATAAGAATGAAGATCATCAATACAAAAACTGCCAAACACATCTGTTTGATTTCGGCTTGTAGCTAAGCAAGCCATATTGGTGAATTGCTGTGCTTTGCTAGTGTTCATTTTAATACTGATCTTTCAAATTAAAGGGGAATAAACAAATCTTGCTTGTATTGCTTATGTTAAACTTTGTTAGCCAAACGTATGGAAGCCCATTATTAGTTCAACAGAAATGTAGACAGATAATAGAAAACAAGGTTTGAATAATGGTTTCATCGGATCGGTGGGTGTCACCAAGTTTGACCAAAGCTTCCACATATACATCTCCGCGGCAGGTACTCTATATGTAAATAGGTAACACGCTGAACTTAAAGCTAAACATGAATCCATCAAGTACATGTAAATATCATTTCTTTCTTTCAAATATTTTAATTCATAAAAACAATTTGTGTTGTTGATTAAATTAACCCAGACTTAATATGAAGAGCACTACGACATAGTCAAAACATAACAAGGGAGATAATTAAGTCTCTTTAGTCTCACACACATTCAAATCATGGCGGCCATCACTTGCCGATTTATTTCACCATAATGCATGAAGTTTTGGGGTAGATTTGTAAATTATCTCCACGCTTTAAAACTATTCCAAGCGTGATTGTTATTACATCAGGGTGCCCCTCAGAGATTTTTCATTTCCTCTCTCTTAAATTGTGTTTCTCTCAGTTGTTAAAGGCTGACTATATATAAAGATATAACAATACCAAAATAAATCGACACATCAGTCTGATGACACGTTTTGCCAAAGAATCCAGGTTGCATAATGCATTTGTGTGTTTTAATTGTTTTTAGTCATTTTGTGATATATTGTTTATACTGACTACTGACTATTCATTGAGATAGGGATGGACTAGTTTGTTTGTTTGTTTGATTGGGGTTTAACGTCGTACTCAAGGGTATTTCACTTATATGACAACGTGCCAGGCGAATGGGTGAAGGAAATCACCCTCAACACCACTGGCAACAAACAAAGACAAGACAAGACAATAACAGGACGCAATACAGACAGGACGCAATACAGACAGATCGGCTTCCTGTTCCCCTTTAGCTCTGAGAGCACCAGGGCAACATGAAGCTCCCTTCAACCACCCGTGGGATGGACTAGTAGTTTATGAAAGTTAATTGTCCACAATGCTTTCTACAACCGGTCTGCAATGGTGAAATCTACATTAACATTGTGAAATAACAGAAAAATCATTGATCTCAGAAACCAATATAACTCGTCAGCAATTATTTTTACTGGTCTCTGACTTGCAATCTTACACAAATTTATATCCCAGTGAGAAATATTTTTGTTAAAAAGAAAGATTGATGATTTACTTAAGGTAATTTAACTCACATTTTAGAGTGTTCTAGCCCAGTGGGAGAATGTAACTACTCTCAACGCACTAGTAACAAACAATGACAACACAGGACAATCACAAGACGCAAAACAAATACTTCACAAACAATGTCAATGTCATATCTTGTGACTCACTCATATACCTGAGGGTCGACAGACGGACTCGATCCTGTGAATGGTACATCGAAGTAGGCACAGATAGTGCACTCGGTAACCACTAAGCCACAGCCGTAGGCCTCCAAAAGCTCTGAGAGTCCCAGGGCAACAAGAAGCTTTCGCCAAACCCCGAGCAATAAGAAGACGTAATAGGAACAATATAAACAACTGGACACATCTGCATTCCTTGTTAAGGGAGGCTCTTTGTCAACTTTAATATTAAAATTCACAGTGTCCTCTGGGAAATAATTTTGCTCTCCTTATTATTCAATGAAACATATTGCAGACGTTAATATAAAGACAGTGTTAGACAAATGGTCCTGCTGTTACTTTGTATATACATGTGTTTGAATGGGGTTTAACTCCATGCTAAAAGTTATTGAGGTCATGTCAAAGGGTGCATGACCAATGGGTGAAAGAAATCACCCTCCACGCCCCTGGCAACAAGCAAAGAATATCATTACATGCTCGACTACTTTTACAGATTGGTTATACGGATAACTGTTGCCTTAAGCTTGACAAGGACAATTGTGTTTAGTTTTGCCTTGAAGTTATTTAAAATTGTCCATCGTGATGAATCCTAGATATCTTTCTTCCTTATGAAAACAATTACAGTGGCATGTAGGTAGGGAAGCTGCTAACAAAATTTTGGCTGATGAAATACATGATGCTGATCCAATTTGATAATCGTTTCTGATCGTCGACAGAATTAATTATGGTTTGTGCTATAGTGAGTCAGATTATTTGTTAGATTGATTGGTGTTTTATGCCACATTCAGTGATATTTCAGCTGCACTGTAGTAAGAACATTGATGGAGTGATTGATTGGTCGAGTGATTGATCAATCCACTGACTGACTTACTGAAGTGACTCTATGATCCTGAATTACTCAAGACAATCACATTCAAGAGATAAAATGGGAGTGTTTTAACAGAATTTCATCAATAAAAAATTACTGGGGTGGTCACAGGCCACCGTAATTTCTCTCCTGATTGTATAATGTACAGTAATGTAGAATCCCATATACATTCTTCTACTTGTGGGAGTAGGTAATAATCAGAGGGGAATCAACTTAAGCATGAGTCTCTCTCTTCAGGGTTGTATGTGTGCTAACTTTATATACATATGTTATATAACAATGAGCATCTGATAAATCCAAACAAAGAGAAAAAAATAAAGGTATCATCAGTTTACTTTGTGCAAATTCAGTTTTATTTCATTATTCGAATAGCACTGGCAAAAAATCCTACACATTTTGTTTTTTTAATCCCTGTCACTGATTTAGTTACTTGATCAAATTACTTTGAGGTTACACATAAAAAATGTCCTTTAAGTGGAATAAGGTTAAACCTTTCCTGCACGAGAGTCCATTAGAGTAAATTATATTGGTAATAACAGTTATGGCTGTTAATTTAATTAAAACAAAATTATCATCTCAACATACTCCGTATATATTTTGTTAAACTTACAAAAATCTCTACAGAATATTTGGATATTTTTGTTGTTGTTGTTGCTGAAATTTAGATGAAATAAAAACGGTTTAGACACTGCAATAATAGATAAATGTGTTAGTTTGCTGCTTTGTTTGTGCGTTTGCTGTTAAATGTGATTATGGTTATTAAACTTATATGATGGCCCCAATAAGTATAGAAAACCTTCTTCAACACCAAGGACAACACACAAACAAAGACCATGACTGGATGCAAAAAAAACATCTTACGGTGCAAGAAAACAGATTTTAAATTTACAGGGAGAGTCAACAAATGGGCTTGGTGTAGCCCAGGAAGTCCCAGGGCCCAGGATGCTTTAACCAATCACCAGCTAACAAAATGGGAATATGCTGATTAATATAATCAGCGTACGTAAGAATTTGTAGATGTACAATAACTAATTACTCCAAAACTCTTTAACAGTTTTGTTGTTGTTGTTGTTGTTTTTTTGTTTCAGATTCTGAATCATAACAACTTACATTGCAACAGTTTGGGTTTATATTGCTTAAAATGGAACACGTTACAATAACTTCTTGAAAACAATGTGTGAATTTTTTTTCTCTCTTAACACTAAGGCGAACCCTTGTCTAACAAACAATCGACTTTATGTGTGGCTTGAACTCAAGGAGAACACAGATAACATGAATGTGTGGGTTTAACCGGGAACAATAGCTTAGGGCCTATGGTGTCCGATTAGGACTGTACAGTATATAATCTAAATATATGTTACATTTTCTTATACAAGCAGATGTACATGTAGAGCCTTTAATATTAGTTGAACTCGAGTATAATAATTCAGTTTTCTATAATCACAATTGAAAAGCAATCACAAATGAGTTGACCAATGAACTTAAACACCCAAACGAACACAAAATTAAATATTTTGGTTTGAATGCAGATGATTTTTTTCTTAAAATGATAAATAAAATGTCACTTTCCGCAATATTTGGTCTACTTGGAAATGGTCATTTTACTTTTTGGTTTCTGTCATTTTGCCATAACTATTGTAATTAGGCACTTGCCTTTTGGGTTTTGGTATTTTCAAAATGTTTTGGCTATTCTTATTTTCTTTTTAAGGTATTTGACATTTACCTCAAGATTTTCGCATCTGATGAATAATATCATAATCAATTTGATAATTGCATTTTGAGTATTTTCTTGTTGGCATTTGGATATATGGGTTGTTTTTTTTCCAAATCTCTTGTGGTACTGGAGGACTGTCTTGAAGCATCAGCCCATGGGTAAAAGACAATTGTGGAATTTAATTATATAATTAAGATAAGTCTGTTAACCCTATTGTCACTTTGTAATCAGATTGTTTGATTGGTTTTTAACACTGTGCTTAAGGGTATTTTACTTATATGACCGCAATGTACAACAATAATTGACACTTGCATCACCAAGATGTGAAGTGTTTCCATTACGTTGGAAAGTTCATTTTCCTCCAGTGCTAAGTAAAGACAGCATTGATACTCTTCAAACAAACAACCTTTAGCCAGAGGGTCTTTGTAATCAGAGACAGTGTGATATTTTAGGCAATACCAATGTCAATTCGCCATAAAACATAAATTCACTAAATAACCAAAAACAAAAAACCAGAAGAAATTGAAAATACATCTATGGGCCAATTATTTACTACAATTTAATAAAATTTATCGATTTTGCCCCAAAATATTCAATATTCACATTTTTTTAAAGAAAAAACAAACTTGCATGAAATATTCAATAATTAAGAAAAAATATTCAAGTTTGGGTGGTAAAAATTAACTTCTATCAGTCCCTAATGATTCACACAATCTAAGAAGTGGTGGTGTCAGCAATTCTACAGGTTGTTATCATAGATGGTGGGTGTGACAAATAACATCTGTTGTTTTATAAAGTCAGGAAAAACTTGAGAAAATAAGGGTTAAAGTGGGTCTACTTAGTAAAAGAAGAGTGTGAGAATTACACTGAGTCATCCAATGTCTTATAATACTCCTATTGCAACAATCTACCTACATGTATGATGTATAACACACCATGTGATTCTGACCATTCATCCACAATTTTAAGATATTTTCTACTCTTTCACCACAACTTGTTTTTATCCTGATATAACACATTTGGTTGTAGCAGTGAAATTCTACTAGTACTTCTTTCCCTACATGAGATATATCCTACATCCAATAAACAACACAACTGTGGGTGACATCAAGAACAAATGGTGTCCATTTTATAGCCTCCCTGCCAGTGTGTCAGTGCTTTAGGAGGAGAACAATTTGGCACTCTCCTTTCTGAAGAAAGTACAAGTCAGATTTAATTAGGAGCTCTGCCTAAATTACATGTACAAACATGTTATCCCTAAAATGTACAACTTTGCAGTTGCATGCAGTCAATCACGGAATAATACTCCAAGGAATAATCATTTACATTTCGCTTGATTTGTATACTAAATAAAGAATGCAAACCATTTTTATGAAACAGATTCAAAACCATAAGATTTGGTTGTTTGTTTGATTGGTGTTTTATGTTGTACTCAAGGCTATTCCACTCATGCAAGGGTTGGGAGGGGGAGGGGGGGGGGGGGACCACCTCCGACTCCATTGGCAAAAAAAGAAAAGAGAACAAAGGATAATTGCAGGAGGCAATACATACACCTAAAACAGATTGGCTTCCAGGTTGCACATTTAATAGCTCTGAGAGCATCAGCGCAACAGTAAGCTCCTTCTAACTGCCCGTCATCCTAATTAAAAGAACAACAACAACGCAAATATGCATTAAGGAATTATATACAATGTACGTGGCCCACAAAGTGATCTTAACATAACTTGATTTTAATAACCATCGCGACACAATACCTTTAGTACTGGTCCCCATGACAATTAAGATGAACTTACCATAAAATTGCTTTGTGGAATGGACCTTACATATTGTACGATAGAAGCTTACTTCAGTTTGAGGTTTCCCACTTTCTTAAAGCCATAAGTCCAAACACCGCCCATCTTCCTCTCCAAGTCTCCATTCAATATATGCTCCCATAAGTATAACCCTGTAACACACAACATAAACATATCTTGAGAATCATAAAACATATTATTTTACCCCAAAAATGCAGATCAAAGATTTCTCGGTGCTTCATGTCAACCTAAAGATTATTAAATTATACAGGTGTATTTGATTGGACTTTTAAATCGTGCTTATGGATCATTCAGTCATATGTGGGCGTGTCTGCCCATGGGTGAAGGAAACTACCTTTAGCCATCACAGACAAGAGAAAAAAACTGACAGGACAATGACAAGAAGGTAACCAAAGAAGCCACAATCAGTCAACTTTATTAACTTTGAGAACTCTAAGACCCAACGAAGCTTTATTTAACCACCAGTCAATTATACGAGAGCTGGCTTGTGTTAAAGGTGGAGCAAAATTTCTCAATTGAATGGTAACTTTCTCACATATCTACTAACTTTTTAAAAGTACTTAATGGTGGATTCAAAACCAAGAATGGCAAAGGTGCTAAATGCTCAACTGTTATGATAATGCAAAAGAGGCCTTGCTTTGGTCGCTGTTGTGAATAATGTACATTTTCAGATTTTGTAGATCTCAAATTTGTGTATTACATTTACAACATCGTTCTGATTGCTGCAAGAATTACTTTATAACAGTATGTTTGTTTGATTAGGATTTAGCATCTAACTCAAGAGTATTTACGAATATAAGTACATGTATGGGCTGCATATACACCTCCCTATCATACTTCATATAAATTTAAAAAACAAGAGGAAACCCCATAAAAATCACCCCCTGCTACAGTCAGTCAGTTAGTGTGACTTCCACAAGTACCAGAGGTTGTATGATAGGTCTATACTTTAACTGAACATCATGTCCTTAGGTAGAGGGCAGACTTTGCCAAATATCATAAACATTTAACATGATTCCACCTAAAGTGGTTCCTTAATTCAAGCCCTGCGACACTTTATCAGGGAATTCAGGTTTATCATGTGCATATACATACACATATACACCTGTAAATAATGTAAGCTCTCATTGCTGTGTATACCTGTATGTAAACCATCTGCAACATGTGTTTGTATCATGTATCTTCATAAAGCCACACAGAAAGGAAATAACTGCTTGCCTCTACTTGGGATTGGGCACATAGACTAGCAAGGTCCACTGTCTACAAATTGGCCTGTGAATGATCATGATACAAATTGGCCTGTGAATGATCATGATACAAATTGGCCTGTGAATGATCATGATACATATTGGCCTATGAATGATCATGATACAAATTGGCCTGTGAATGATCATGATACAAATTGGCCTGTGAATGATCATGATACAAATTGGCCTGTGATTGATCATGATATAAATTGGCCTGTGAACGCTACAATGGTGGGGTCTGAATGTTCTGTGGACACATAAAGTCAGTTGTTTGTTTGTTTGTTTGATTGAGGTTTAAATCTGCACTTAGGTTTAATTCACTCATATAACCCCATATAACATATGACCCTCAGGTATTTGAGTGAGTCACAAGATGTGGCTCTGGCAATCGCAGGGGTGGTTTTTACAAGGTTTCCTCCCAGTGTTCCACCGTAATAAGGCAAGGAGGAGTGTAAACTGGACAATCCGTCATCATATAAGTGAAATACCCTGGAGTACGACGTTAAACCCCAATCAAACAAACAAACATACATATGATAATGTTCTAACCTAATGGGTGGAGGAAACCACCACTGGCAACAAACAAAGACAGCACAGGTGAATCTCACGACACACTTCAATGACAACACAAACAAGTCAGCATCAAGGAGCCAATGAGGAAAATTCTTTAAAATTTGATCCCTTTACAAGCTTGTAACATTGACAAGTTAAAGAAGTTTAGGGGCAAATTCAAAAAGCTTGCAGGCAGCATTTTGTCCGTAAAGCCCCATTAATTCAACCACTGAATAGCCCGGATTTCTTTCACCTAGAAACTGGTACATGTATCATAGTCTTATATGCATTTGACTCCAGTGAGAGCTCTGACAATCAGTTCAATTAGAAAATGTATAGTGTTTATATTATATATATTAAAGACTGATCAAACATAGCCAGAGTGCCTATATTGATGCTCTTAAAGGGACATCGGTCTCCACATATAACACAATTAGAGAACACAAATAGAGACGAGAAAAATCAATGAAATCACAGAGATATAAAGATGTTCATTTCGTGCCGGGATCGGAATAAGGAGCAAGCGAGAATGAATGCGGACAAGGCCACAGCTGGACACTCAACGTCAATATCTCATACAACTTTGCTAATTGTAGTCTGTAAGTTATCGATGAAAAAGTTTGAGAAGAATACTTTACAGTTAAATACAAGGCAATAGAAATGGTTACAGATCAATTTGCAGAGTATAAACGTCGGCTTCAAATTCGATAAACGCTGGACGCTGAATCGCAAGAGACTAAATGGTAGATGAGGGAGCCAAGAGACGTATTCACAGAAAAGACACGTCAAAAGGACGGAGAGAAGCAATTAATGTGGGTCAGGTCGCCAGATCAAGTTTTGAAAAGAGGCTTGACACGTTGTAAGGCTGCATCAAAGTGGAGAATCGTTCAAGCTGAAGACCAACATAGTTTGGGGAAAAACGTGAGGTGCTATTCGTCAAGTGAGCATTGCCAGAACAATTGCTTGGATCTCTCTTTACCGGCTCGGCTGATATCCTTCCAAATAGCCATCAGCCCAGAGGAAATTGTGTGCTGTAAGCAAGCTGCTGATGTTATTAAAAGGTGGACAAATTACACCAAAATTGGCTCCTTTTGCCAAGAAACCCGCCTAACAGTGTTCTTGTTTGGGCCACCTGAAATGGAAGCGTCACTTAATGGCAACTTGGCATTACCATCTTCTCTTGCAAACTACGGAATATATTTATTAGAGTGAGGGAGACCGGGGCAAAGCAAATGGAGAAAATTTAATCAACACCGTAAGAACGGGTCGGTAAATTGTCTCGCTTGAGGCAAAGTGTCAGGCGATCAGCCTCTACAATGTCCGTGGTGAAAGCAATTATGGTAAAATCGTTCCAAAAACTGACAAAAACATAGAAAAACATGAAGACAGCTGTTGTCTTTGGCACCTTTTTTTGGACGACCCCAGTCACTTCAACAATGCTGAAGACTGTCAGCCTGTGTTTTCCCTCGAGTGGTCTTATACAGCGACAGGAAACCTAATTTTACTGTCGCACAAATGAGCTAATTTAATTAAGGAACCGTCAAAATGTTTAGAACTGTGTATAGCATGAACAAGGTCTACTCAATTCATCAGACTGCCTCATTAACAGGCTATGTACCAAAGCAGCATCCAGAATCGATAACATGACAATAATCACTCTCATACTGTTAGATTGCAATGTCGTTTTTTTAAAGATGTATTGGATTTGGTGAAACATGCAAATGCATTCATACTTTTAAAAGCTGATCTAGACATCAGAATGTAAATGTTATACACAAACTATTGCATCAAGAAAAACACCATTGCAATAAGCAAAACTTTCAGGGAAAATAAAATAACTTATGCTACAGTAATTAGACAACATGTGTTTGTTGAAGTTTTTACTTTTCACTAGGGTTTACCACGTACAGGGTTATTTTATTAATGTATATATGATGCATGCCAGCTTAATGCATTATGTAATGAAACCCCCATCAACATCACTTATACAAGATATGAGATAAGCACAGGACTATGTGTGCAATTTGATACTGGAAGACACCACATCTCATTACGTCAGATTTGAGTTTCTTTGTTGGAGTTTTTTTTAGACTATTTCATGTGCTGGTAAATAATTTTTTTCTTCTTTTTTTTTTCTCCATGAAATAAAAACCAACTGTGTCACTATCAGTTGATTCAAACCAACAGGTATTTCGGGAAAAAAAATACAAGGTTAAATTATTTGAGATTATCAAGGTTAAATAGAGAAGTTTTGGATATTCTGCCAAGAAAAGCACAGAGGGGAAACTAGGTGAAATAGTTGAGTGCTGGTGTGAGTGTAGCACTATACTGAGAGTAAACATGTTAAATGAGTTGGCCAATTATTTCTTTCAGATGGAGTCGTAATCTGACAACGCCTATCCCAGAATCTCTGTGCTGTAATTACAGGCACACAGCTATAGTAACTTTGTTTTATAGGTTGTGGGAGGAAAGATTGACAGAGAAGGAAAGATTGAGTGCCAGACACACACACATTGTGTGGGCCATACGTAATAACACACACGTAATATTTGTGCTGAATGTAATCACACTGGTCAGACAAGACACAACAATGCTTACTTTTATTATTATACAAAATCAGGAACATTTTAAACCCATTTAAAAGAGTTTGGCCTCCCCCCTAAAAAAAAAAACGTTTTTTTTAAGTGAAATATATCTTGCTCCCTTCCCAGATTTCTGTACAAACGATTCCCATTTAGCTATTATTGCTGCAAACATTAGATAACAATCTGCAAATGTAAAAAACTGTCCATTCTATCTATTCACACTGATCATCATTTTCATAAGAATTACTAGCATTCATAAAATCTACCAAGATCGATTTTTAGCTTAGATGGACAGTAGATTATGGGTGCCCAAAGTTTTGACCTGGATCAGGCCCTGAAAATATTAAAACACCTTTGATTGATTCATTAAATTAAATTGTATCACAGATTTATCAGGGGTAGAATTGGAATAAAAAAGTTGGGTGCATCCAGAACACCTAAATACTTTATTAACAGTCTTGACAAAATACTCTGGGTGCATATAGATAAATCTGGGTGCACTGGTGCACATACATGTATGCACCCACTATTTCGAACCCTGTTTATGAATGCATTCTACAGGTATTTGAAATCAGCTATATTCTGAAGAAAATCCATACATTATTTCATTTTTTTAAATTAGAATGAAATTTCCTTAATGGTACATATTTCCATTAGTAGATCAAAATTCAACATTGTGTTTACATGTACCTGTGTTTTTCTTAAATAGACATTATAAATAAGCTTACTTTTTACGTGGTGAACTGATTAAGTTGTTAATATTATTGTTCCAAGTGTTTAATCAATAATACACTCCAAACCTCACATGGAACTGACTGGAAAATTTCAGTAATCATTGCAGTACTGTTGGTCCCAAAAAGTGGGCTAATGATTGAATAGTCACCTCTTTCACTGACTTGAAATTAAAGACAGAAAATAAGTGACCCAAGAACTGATTCATTCCGAAGGTAGTTGGAAAAAACACAAGTCACATCCTGAATAAATCATGTAACCGGCACTAGCAATTTCCACAAAGCGCTTGGTTTTGATTCAAGTGAACATCAGGCTGGCAAGTCAATACATTTACTCTGGATTCAAATTCTCAATGAAATGGAGCATGGTTTGGCTTGTGTTCATTTTGTTGTGATCATGTGATGTTACACTCCTTTTTTAGGTTCCTTACCTATAAGACCGTGCTCCAGAAAAACCACCTACAAAGTCACTGCCAACATACAATGACAAGCCTTAAGATAGAGAACTCAACACATAGTGCAATATAAGAGGAATTGTGCAAATTAACAGTGCTGGTTGCCACAACAGATAGGCGGCTGCATGTTAATTCTCAATCTGGCAGTTTGGTTTTACTTAAGTGCTATCTTCTATATAATGGCCTATATAGCCACAACGATTATCAATTCTCAAAATGTGATTTTTTCGTGGACAAAGACTGTGAGGCAACATAAACGGAATGAAATTGCGGAAACAAAATGCTACAGATTGTCGACAAAGCACTTTGAGGGAATAGTTATAATCTCTTTGCGGAATAAGCACCAGACATAAACAAAATGTATTTATACCTAAGCTAAGAATGATGTTCCAAAGTCTGAGTGTAATGTTTAGTTACGGCAGAAAATATTCCTAAATAAATCCTCTCACTAAGTGACTTTAACGTTCATCCGTCAACCACTGGGATAAAGGATGGCATATTCTGGTCAACATTGTTGGCATTTTGTCAAACAGATTTACAATGGGAAAAACAGAAACTTTCTAACTCATAAAATTGTTGGGACTTAATATGTCCAAGTTTTTTTTTTCAATTGTCTCAAATCAGTTACAATGCAATGCTTGTGTAAAACTTCTATTACTGTACATAAAAACGTTACATGACTGGGGTGTTTTTTAAAATTTATTTGGTAATTTAGTTTGAAAGATGTATAGAGTAATCATTAAATAAATCATAAACGTTTGAACAAACAAGATGCATTTTCCATGTGCAATTTGTTATTAAGAGTCCAGTTTGGGTTATAATAATAATTACTTTTATTTAAAGTGGAAAACAAATATCAACACAGTAAAAACAGAAGTTCTTTTTTGTTTTGATAATAATATTATACGTATACTACGTCGTACTTGTATAGATTTATTATTAACATAATTTCGTAAAAAAATAAAAATGTTTCTCAAAATTATGTGAACTATGGCCATACATAGATGATCCAAATTTCCGTGCAAAAGTACTCTTGGTATTACGTAATATGAGATAAGCAGCTGAGGTAATTCGTGATATAATGGAATATAGTAATTTTCCCTCAGATAATAGAACAGCAATTACACAATTACTAAGCAATCATTCGTTATTGTTGCCAGTTACATCCAATCGGAGTCACTGCTCTTGACTACAATTGTTCTATGGCAGATAAAGCATTTACTCTTAATTAAAATTAGCCAGTTTTGTTATTATTAAAACTATCACATTATATCGTCACGAGTAATTTTTGTCACTTTTATTTACGGATGTTTATCGGTCATACATGTACATATGTTAAGTATAGCAGTATGACAATTTAACAGGGAGTACAAACAGGACATTATAATAATCTGCCTTGTTCCACGAACAGATTATGGATACAGTTGCACAAATAACTAGGTCTTCTCGCACTAGACTTACTTTAAGTTTCTCTTTAAAAAATGTCTATAATCATCTAAACACAATTGACAAATTTTAGATGTAATTCTTGTTTGTTTGTTTCGTTGAGCTTCCACGCATGCACAAGGGTAGGTTGTATCTCACTCCTATGAGACGTCAAATATCATGGTAATCCAATAGAAAACCTCATAAAAACCACCCCAGTGATTGCCAGAGCCACAATGTTTACATGTATATATGTAACAGTAAAACCTGTTAGTGGTAAACCAATGAGGATTAGTAGGCTGATGCATCAACCACAGCCCCAAGGTTTCAAACAAAATGTACAAACATACACATTGGAATACTAATTGATCACAATGGGAGTACTTGTAGGTTAGCAGAAAACAATTCGTTATTTGATTATAAAACTGCTGGATGGATTTGGAAACCTTCATACCTAGTTATTTCAGGTTTTCATCGAAACATTTGAATCGATTTGATTAACTTCCAGGTGGTGTGGTCAGTTTCAGCTAACCATAAACAATTTCTTGTATTACAGTACATGTATGTAACATGCCTATACTTCTCTACATTTAACCTCTTAAAAGTAATCTAAAATTCATTCATAATATTACTACTTTGGAATTTATTGAAAGGCTTAGAATTTGTTTCTGGGAGGCAGATTCTGTACTTTTCTCTCATAATGCACCAGCATAGTGTTAGCCATAGAGGTGTCTCGGTGTCTTTGAGACATTTCCATTCAATCCATTTGAGACACCCGGTTTCAATCAAATTTAACATGGGAAAGATAGGGGAACAGTAAAACGAGACACTCTGTTTCTGTAGAAATAGTGATTCTAGACACCCTCTTCTTGATTTATCAGGCCTGTGCTGTTGGGGAGAATGATCAGAACGGGGTTTCGCCATGGTTATGCAAACTTAATTTAGGGGGACCTACATGTATTTATAGGTTTCCCAAATTGTTTGCAGTCTTCGTCTAAATTTGAATTTTGCTACTGATTTTGACAAATGTTGTCATCCAATAATCAATAAAGTTTGTGATTTAAAGCAATTTTGCATAATTTTTCACCGCTCACATTTATGTATTTAAAAAATCAGCAAACCAGGGGAAAATGCAAATGTTAGGTTACCTCACAAAATTTTAGAGGACCGATTTTGAGGTTATGCCAGAAAAGATTACAGCACCTGTTTATGGCTAATACTATTATCACCAGGAGTTCTGAGAAGAGATAAATTTGTTTCTTTTGATTCCATAATACTTTCACAACTACATGTAGTCAGAAAGGGTTACAGGCATTCAGGAACACAAATGAAAGTCATTTACAGCAATTTATATTTTAGATGACAGTGCTTGAAACTATGCTGGAAGGTAAAAACTTTAATAAACATAGTTCAAATTCCATGCTAGTTTTTTCTTTTGTAAACAATTGATAAAGTCTGAAGAAAGGAAAAGGCTGGGAGCCAAAGGAATCTATATTATATTATAGAATGTTAAATGCAGAGACATTGTTTCTCTGATTTTATGGGGATGATTTCCCCAAAGCCATGAATGATGGAAACACATGGGGTTTTACGTCATACTGAAAGTTATTTCACTAATATGTTTGACAACTAGCGAATAAACCAATTGAAAGATGGGACAACCATTGACGTCCCTGAGGACAAAAACAAGTGTTAGACAGGGATGTGTCTCAGTGTCTTTGAGACACCCAAGTAGCCTTTTGAGAAAGATAGGAAAAAATTAAAACGAGGCACCTTCATTTATGTAAAAATGGTGATTTGAGACACCCTCTTCTTGATTTATGGCTAACATTTTGAGAACAATTACAAGATGCAATACAATGACCCAAAAATAAATCGGCCAAATGTTGCCCCTTATCTCTGCAAGCACCAGGGCAACAGGCAGTTCTCCCCAACCACACATCCCTGGCAAAGGGAACACTAAGCACTTTCTGTTAATAAGTATATGTGCCAATGCTCTTTGTAGCATTGTTTTTGTAAAATGAATTTGGACACGGACATAAACATGTACCAATTCATTTAATTGGCATAACTAAGGCTGGTGTATGCAGTGAAAAAAGTTTGTATGCTTTTTGTTGGTATATGGATTGCTATTTACTGTGTCCATAAAACTTAATCAAAATATGTAACTGACACTAGCACAGCAATTAGATGTTAAGTGTTTTGTTTTGTATGAAAGCAAACCTTCCTAGAGTGCTAATTAAAAACAGCATTGCCAGCAACAACTACTGCCCCTTAACAAGAGGGAAAGAGAAATTGTTAATATATTTATTTAAAATGTAGTGAAAAAAATTTGTTGTTTGCCTCAAAGGGGATTTGATTTGTTTGCTTGATTGCGGTTTAATGTCGTACTCATGGATATTTCACTGATATGATCAGATGACATGCCAGCCCAATGGGTAAAGAAAACCACCCTCAACACCACTGGCAACAAACAAAGACAAGACGGGACAAATACAGGATAATAACAGGACACAATACACACACCACAAACAGACCAGCGTCCTGTTCCCCTTTAGCTCGGAGAGCACCAGGGCAACATAGAGCTCCCTCCAACCACCCGCAAGAGGGGATTTGAAGCACACGGCCTGCAGGCCCAGAGCTGTAAGCAACTGAGCTACAGATGCTCACAGCCAAATTACGCTGATTGATACCTACATGTAGGTGAAGGCTATGAATCTTTCTCTCCTACAAGCATTGACAGATAGCATGGTATATAAGTTCTATTGTCCAAAAAAATCATGGCAAAGTCAATTTTTACAACACAATAAATTTCCTATTATTTTAGTAATTATCACCAAGCCAATGTATAAAGCCAATCGAAAAAGTATTACACATACAAGCATTGTGTTATTGATGTGGTATTAAGCTGTGCTTTCTTTCTCATTCATCATCATTGGTGGTATATGTTGGGTGAATAAGGAGAATGGGCACTGAGCTATGGGGCATCATCTTTAACAGTCCATCAGTAAGTAGAGAAAACCTTGGCTATCAGCCATCGAGATCTAAAAGGTCTGTGCAAGTCGATATATATACCAGAGAGATTTTACTCATTTGTCTCGAGAATCATGCAGAACAAATGTGTTTTGTGACAGCGCATTATTCAACAGGATCACGCAATAAAAATACATTTCTGAGCTGTATTTTGCCACATTTTTGGCAAACAATACCGAGACTGATATGTATATATACATGTATATTAGGTTCAAGAAAAAAACTTGATTGATTAAAGCAAGTAAAAAATGGAAATAAATTTCTGAATTTGATTTGGCCAACAGTCTCTATTATGTGTATATGCTTATTTCCAAATCAATTAAAGAATATGAGGAAGCTCCGTGGCTCAGCTGGTTATGTATTGGGCTGCCGAACCCTTTGAATGCACCTTGCAAATTCAATGACAGCTGTCGATTTTGCATACTTGGAAAGTTTTGAGATAACTACAGGTATATAAGATCATGTCTGGATTTGTGTACAGTTTCTGCCTGGGTTTCTACCACACTGCAGCAAAGAAGTGAAGTACATCAATCAAAGTAAGACATAACGAGAATTCTTAGCTCTGGGTTAGGGTAAATTTTAAACATAACCCTAAAAGTAACCCTTAACCTAATCGTTACTCTAAGAATGACATTGAAATTGAGCAACCAAACAAACAAGGAACAAGAGTCATTTTTTTCTTGACACAATATATATTGTTAACAGATACATGTACCAAGAAAACATTCAACATGCTAATTTTTTGGTTGATATACAAGACTTTCGTGGTAAACCAACTAACATTTAAGTCTTAGGTTGCTGTGAATGAATCTATGCAAAGACGGCTACTTGAAAACAAAAGCTGTCTTAAGCTAGAGGTTAATTCGATTTGAACTGGTTGGAATTAAAATCAAACTGAAGAAATTTGTTACTCCGACCATACCAACAAAATTAGTCACACTGTCTAGTAGAGAAAGCAACATTCCATAGCACTCTTTTGTAAATCCAAGTGAAAGTCTCTCAGAAGAAAATTTGTTACAGATCACAAAATATACCAACATCACAGAAGCCTAATTTCAGAATATATGTTTCCAAGGAGAGACATATTATTACTTTGAATCAGAAAATATTCATAATTTTTGTCACTGCACAAATGTGAAATGATTTGTAAGATTGGGAATCAACATCTCTCTGGGATAAATACTGCAAAGTCAAGTAAAGTTTCCTAACTAAATGAAAAGACATAAAGAAATCACTTAACCTTGGTCAGAATCCAACTAATGGTTTGACCATAAAACTTTCAGCAACTATTAAAGCAGCAAGTTAACTGCTCTGTGTTTCTCAGGCGTGGACTTAATGGTCATTTTAAGTAGCACTTGTGAGAATTAGATTGATGGCACCTTTCACTTTAGAAATGTGTTGAACGTTCTAATATAGGTTCTGGTACCAACTTTTAAATTAAAAGTCTGTAGCTTCATAAATCTGCTGAACTGCTCTGTAATTGTTAACACTTGCATGTGCCAATTCCTACACTTTAACCTATTATGTCTAATGCAGGCCTGTGCTGTTGGGGAGAACGGTCAGAATGGGGTTTCCCCAAGGTTATGCAAACTTAATTTAAGAGGACCTATTTATAGGTTTCTCAAATTGCTTGCAGTCTTCGTCTAAATTTGCATTTTGCTACTGATTTTGACAAGGTTTGTCATCCCATAATCAATGAAGTTTGTGTTTTAAAGCAATTCTGATTATTTTTCACCAAGGCACATTTATGTATTTAAAAAATCAGCAAACCAGGGGAAAATGCAAGTGTTAGGTTACCTCAAAATTTAAGAGGACCGATTTTGAGGTTATGCCGGAAAACATTACAGCACAGGCCTGTAATGCCATGATTAGATACAGGGTATGATGGTGGCCAGTGGAAGATCAGTTCAAAACGATAAAAAAAAAAAAACAGATTAATTTTTAAAATATTTTAGTTTAAACACAGTTTGGGAAAAAAACATAGATTAAATGGAAATATTAAAGAATTGCAAAAAGAAGCCAATACTTTTAAAATTGTCCACATTATTTTTCTATGGCATGAAATAAAGTTTGGGGTTTTTTTTCAAATAAGGAATTGAGAAAAAATCTGGATACAAAACTGTAAGCAGTGCTTTACAACTGCATTAATTTAATAATTCCACAGATGGACAGAAAGGAACTAAGCCATTTTTATTGTGAAGAATTGATCAAGTTGACAACGTACTTGCTTTCTGAGATCAATCTCAAGAGGATACATTTTACAGCAATGAAGCCTTCAAAATATGCATGTCCTCAAAATTGATGGGATTTTCTTATAAACTTCACTCTTCTTTGACATGAAATTGCATACAATGACATTTAGTGGGAGATAATAGTATTGTTCTCAACCTCCACAGATTTACACTGTTCAACCAATGTTGATCCCATGAGGAGGTTATTTTTGACAGTACAAATCTGGTACAGTCACTCAATCTACAGTACGCATGTACCAGTATGCTATATGAGTAATTACTTCAATGTTGAACTGCAGTAGCAAGAACTGAATGGCAAGGAATTATGCATAACTATTCAATTTCAATGAAATTTCATTTTCTTTTTCTAATAATACCACTTGAGTCATACTTGGGAGAATTTTGTACAAGATTTTTAGGCTTATTACAGATCATCAATATTAAACGGTCCCCACTGGTACATACTCAGTAAACAGCCTAACAAAATGACCAATTCATATGCAATCAGTGGCAAAAAAGGAAGATAAATATACACAAAATAGAATTAAAAAAATTATGCAAAAACTGAATGTCAAACAATCATGATTTTCTCAAAATAATTAATGAAACAAGTGCAAGATGAGCAGTGCACTAAACCAAGTTCATGAGAACCAGTCACCGATAAAGTTGATTTGAAAATTGTCCAAGCTTTAAAAGCATCAGAAATGATTTTAACTAAATCATTAGTATATGTGTTATTAAAAAGATAAGAAACCATGAAAAGTTCTAGGCTCAGTATTCCTGCAGTCTATATGTGTATTACAGTTTCACAACACGACAATTTAAAGTTATGTGATCGTATCAGGTACTAGCCATTGAACAAAGGTATACAAATAGAAATCAAGCAATATGGTAGGCTGACTAGGCTCCATACAAAAAATCCTACAATAAGGAAAAGAGTTTTGTCTACTGGGACAATTTCAATGCTATTCCCATACACTAGTTAGTCAAAGGAGGAATACAAATCCACAGCCATGAAAAGTTCATACAAGAAAAGAAAAGAAAACTCTTTTTAACGGATTTGAATATTGCATAACATTTCATAAGAAAACTGTTTTATAATATTTCGTATTTTATCTATATACCTCTTCATTTATTCAAAATATATATAATCATTTTTCTCTCTTTATTTTTTCAATATATATATGCCAGAACCAAGCTTTCAGGTTTACTCAAGCAAAACCAATTGTGAGCAATATCTAGATCAAGAAGATGCTAATTTAGTGTCCCTGTGTTGATTTATGTAGAGAGAAAATCGCTGTCTTCACTGGGTTAAAATTCGGGACTCTTTCTGCCACGAGCCTCTGTAGCTCAGTTGGCAGAGTGTTGTGCCTGTAACCCAAAGGTCATGGATTCTTATCCTGATGGTGGTAAGCAAATATTTGTCTGTTCATTTATTCAAAATATATAATCACATAGGTTCTTATTTATGGAAAAATCTGAGTACCATATCTATGTACTATATGTACAGTGTACATGTAGTAAGTCAGGGAGTGAATAACATTCCTGAGCATTATGGTATAGATATGCTTCCATAAAATAGAGACCCTACATGTAGTATAACGACAAGCTGCTGGACATGCCTTAAGCTGGACAATTCATTTTGGCTGATGACTTGAGTTGGTCCAATGGACTCTTTATTCATTACTTGATGGCTATCACAGGCTGGTGGTCATTGAACCACTGACCGTGTTTACTGGATAGAGAGTGGCCATTGCCTTGAGCCACTGACTGACTGATCGCCGTTGACTGGATAGAGTCAGAACAACACATCTAATGACCTTCTCAGAATATCAGCCACTATCAGACAAATCCACAACTCAATTAACTTCTCAATCCACTTCTAAGTCTCCTTCTAACTTCAATCCACTTCAAAATCCAATCAGCAAACAATCACAATATAAGTGCACATCAAATCATTCATGTAACACTGTTGGACTGTAGCCATGGAAGTTAAGTATAAATATAAATTACACAAATCTGGAGTAGAAAATATGTCTGGATGAAGTGGACAGTATGATCAAGTATCATGTTAGAGCTGGACTTCATGATTTGTGTCTATGTCACAAAAACTATTATTATTATTCAATGACTTCAACCGTCATCATTTCAAAATAATTGTTTGTCAGCTTATCCGGATTTGTTTAATTGTGGTTTTAACATCGCACTCAAGGGTATTTCACTTATATGACAACAGAATGTCCACTTCACAATGTCCTTTGCTTAAATACTGTGGAAAATCGATAGAAAACCTTGTGGAAAATTAGGGAGGCAACCCCATAAAAGTCACCAGCATGATTCCCAGAGCAACATCATGTGACTCACTCATATACCTGATGGTCGTCTCGAACCAGTGTATGGTACATTGAAATAGAATTAGTAAGCAGACATGCTAACCACTTAGCTAAGTCCTCGAGCAGCTTATTTAAATGCCATAAACTTACTATCTTTGTGGTGAATGTCATTGATAATTTTAAAATTTACAGAGGATTTGCCTATATGGCTTTAACAGGCCACCATACCTTGAAATGACCATGTAGGATTGAGACAGATAGCTACACACAAAGGGCATAATTTTTCAAAACTGATGTCTACAGCTAACTTCTCAGACACAAGTTTTCTCCCCCTTTATTGTTATTTGACTCTTGAGACAGTGTGCTAGTCAAATAGTTAAAGAAACCCCTGTTCAATCCCCCTGGCCACAAACAACATGATACCCTCCTGTCACAATAATCACACCTTCAAAACTAACACCATGACAGATTGTCTATGTGCTGTTGTAACTCAGATGAGAGACCAATAGAAAATTAGAAAATAACCAAATAAATCCTTACTCATCGAAATTCCTTAACTCAGTTTGATGTATCTCCGTAAAAATAAGACGCATTATGTGTAGCTTATTTATTATTTATTAATTCAATTTGGCTTGGGGTTTTTTAAAAATGAAAATAACGGAAATAAGGCAGGAATGTTGTCACTTCAGAGGTTTCGAAATTCAATGAACTCAATTAATAATTTACATATCTCAGATAATTGCTTTCTTGTGAAACAAACCACTTTTAAGAAGAAAATCATATTAAAGTGTTAAAAAGGTGTAATTTTGAAATTGAATTTCTAAACTCAATCTACAAGCTTTAAGACTAACAGCAGATGTTGATTTCTGTAAAAGAACTCGCCTTAATAATTGACAAGCTATGCATGCTGTAAGATAAAAAAGACACACACAAAAAATATTTAAAATAAAAACAATAATGGAACATTGCAGTCATTTTCTCTGGAAACATGTCCAAAAAAAATTAAAAAAATTTTATTCATGAAATTTAAAGTTTTTTGAGATTCATTTCAATGAATTGCTTCTGTTAGCTTTCTCTTCTGTTTACAATCGGCCTCAAGTCTGTGTAAAACATGGAATGGGACTCGGCAGATAGATACAATGTTCCATGGGGAATCTGCAAACCATTTAATGACTGATTGATTGATTGGTGTTTAAGCCATGCTCATGTCAGCATAAGTAGCCTGATGGCTAATGTTTATTATACTCTACAACTGATGTTAAATAAAGATTTTGAACTTGAAGGGTACTGTAAATCACCTAAAATTTCGTTTATGAACAATGCTTACATTTTTGGTCATTGTGACAATATTACAGCATGTAA
>JAQQZZ010025603.1:0-10947 GCA_030265115.1 Mopalia vespertina | reverse complement strand
GGGGCAGTTGTGGACTGGATCTAGTCCAGAGCCCTTATGCTGACTTAAGACTTTACATCAATTTTGCCCACTTCGTCGTTTCGTTTTAGGGCCGCGAAATTAGAGACCCTAAAACCACAATTTCAAACAAAATCATCTGTTTGTGCCTGGCTATCATCCCATGTCTTGTAACTTTGTCAATTTGTTTTTGTCAGTGACGTCCAGGGCTATTTATTCGTCATTTGAGTCAAATAACCTTTAGTTGAGCGCAAACAAATATATATTTATTGCACGATGTTTTGCGCTCTTGTCTCTCATGATCTTGTGACTGCCATCCTTGGGGATTTCGCTTCACCGATCAAATAAGGCGAAACCACGAATGGATATGATACGGGATTTTCACGATCAGTAGAAATCTTATGAATTGCCGTTCACAGAATTTTCAAGATATTCATAAACATCAAGTGTATATCTTAATTTTTATCACGTATTGGGCCCTCAGCCGTGGCATAGTGATAGCGTGTGCGCTTACTAATCCTACTACGATTTACCGTTCACGGGATCGAGTCCGTCTGTCGACCCTCAGGTAATGATTCAGTCACATGATGTGGCTCCAGCAATCGCGGTGGGGGGTTACGAGGTGTCCTCCGGTTTTCCACCGTAATAAGACAAGAAGCAATGTGAAATGGACAATCCGTCGTCATATAGGTAAATAACCTTGAGTTATGTGAGTGAAGTTACCTTAGGTATGGCGTGTAACCCTAATTTGACAATTATAAACGAATTATAAACTGAATTTCTCATCCGGAAATAAAAACCCGGTCTCACTGTTGATCTGGGACTAGTATACTACTATACTCATCCCAGCTGTTGACATATAAAACAAGTAAATTGATATAGGTATATATTATCTACGTATTTGTATAGTGGTGAATTTTGCTAGCCTCCATCTATATACATGTAGGTAATAACGGCGTATCTTATGTCCTGTTATAATAGATTAAATGACTCGTTTATAGCACGTGACTGGTCATATTAGCGACCATACGGGTAGAGCACACCTACATACGTTACTCATCACATTATATGTGTCAGCAAATTGGGTCAAATTTATTCAGGTAAACTTGCATGTGACCTAGTTTTGTGTTATGTTATGCTTTGAAATTATTATAGTAGCACGAGTTGTACTATTTAGATAATGCGTTTACATTTTAATATGTATTTAATTTATAAATTCAAACCAGTGTAGGTAAACTGGGTGTACACTGGGGGCATTGAAAGTTCTAGGTGCGCGTGGTTGGTGGTTGCTGGCTGTGCCCCGGTGCTTTCTTTGTCCTGGTGCTTTCTTTGTCCTGGTGCTTACAGTGTATTGGTGCCTGTTGCGTATTGTTCCACGATGGTTGCGTTGCCTTTCTGGTTTCTGTGCCCCGGTGTTATCTGTGTTCCGGTGTACTTTGCGTCCCGGTGTTCTCTCTCGGTGTTCTCTGTGCCCCGGTGTTATCTGTGTTCCGGTGTTCTCTGTGTCCCGGTGTTCCGGTGTTCTCTGTGTCCCGGTGTTCTCTGTGTCCCGGTGTTCTATCTCGATGTTCTCTGTGTCTCGGTGTTCTCTGTGTCCCGGTGTTCTCTGTGTCCCGGTGTTCTCTGTGTCCCGGTGTTCTCTGTGTCCTGGTGTTCTCTGTGTCTCGGTGTTCTCTGTGTCCCGGAATTTCTGTCCCCGTGGTCTCTGTGTCCCTGTGGTCTCTGTGTCCGGGTGTTTTCTGTGTCCGGGTGTTTTCTGTGTCCCAGTGTCTTCTGTGCGCCATTGTTCTCTGTATGTATGGTGAATCCAGTCCCGAATCACTGTGAGCTCATACACTGTACAAACTGCTAAACAAATCATCAATGAATTCGGAGATAGCTACAGACAATTTATTAGCCGACACCCCCCCCCCCCCCCCTCTCTGAAGAATTATAACTCCGAGTTGATAAGGGAAATGCCCTTGAGTACGGCACCAATCCTAGAAAATATATCAATGTATCATTCAGTATCAATCCAGAAACAGATAAAGTGAAAGCCTGTTGAGAATAAAATAAGTTTTGTCTGTTATAAAGGGGGTTCTAGTCGATATAGACGGGAGTGACTGTTTTAAAAACTGCTATCACGTGTTTTTTGTACGCGTTTGATTTTGACACTCATGTCTGAAGTTAGAAAATAATGTTGAAAAATGGATTAAGTGTTGTTTGGACCGGGCCTATAGTCTAATGAGCAACCTAGGAATTCTTTAAGGCTTAGTAGGATGAGACCGATGCATTTATGTTTTGTTTTTCGTTATTTTTTGTACAATTACTTAACGTTGAAGATAAATTGTTTTTCTTTGGATCAAGTGTTGTTTGTGCGAACTTTTAATCATTTTAACTACCGAGGAATTAAATAAGAAGTCGATGAGCACAATGTAAATACAGACAAAGAAATGCCTATGAAGTATATGTGCTATATGATATATGACGCTTCTGTCCGATACGAGTTTCTTTTACTTTGTCGTAGTTTATATTCTAAACGATAGGAAAGCTGTTGTTCTCCAGTCGTAGAATCCGTGTGCGAGCAGGTTACTTGAGAGTGCTCTTTTTTAATATCATAAATGCATAACTTAATATAATGTTGAATAATTCCAAGGAAAGTTTTCTAATCATGACAGGTGTCTAACGAGGTTTTTGCCTGGTTTCCGCCAAAGCATCTGTAGAACGTATAATTGAATACAAGTGAAAACACCTTTGGTAGGACGTTAAGAAACTCCAAATGAAATTCTTAAACTAACGAAGAAATGTCCAATTCCCCATGGCTTTACAACACAAATTGGGTTTTAGTTACGCTGTTGTGTTCAATATAGTTTACCATTTTTGCTCTCTGGATTATTGCATAACCCAAATGTATAAGTGTAATAAATCCAATAGATTATATAAGATGTTTAAGTGGATTAGTAGGATTAACATTCCAAAAGAGTTCAGTTCTTTCCGAAAACTAATCCAATAAACCCGGTACTCCAAAAGATTATCCACTTGATTTATGGATTATCTTAGGATTATCTTTTTAAACGTTTTAAGTCGTTTAATCCCGTTATAAATATATTTTAGGATATTAAGGTACTCAACGTAGAATTTATCTATACATTAACTGTCGTGTTGTGAATGTTTTGGATAGATGTTAGATACACATGTTTAATCAAAATGTTTCTTTCAGAGTTGGTTTGCCATGTTAATTGAACTTGAACATCTATCACTCACAATACTCCAGTGTAAAAATTATTTAGGATGTGATAGGATGTGATTTGATACATGCTGCCGAAACGTAAGAAGAATTCGTAGACGTCCTTCTCAAGACATTGTATTTTTTAAATCGAGGATGAGTTTTACGATGTCTTTTCGTCATTTTTTTTCACTGTATAGTATGAGCAAGTAGTGGTGGTGTCCTATAAGCCCATACCCTCGATTATGACGTAAAGTTCCAATCAAACAAGCGGTTCTGAGAGCATTCCATGTTTGGTCATCCTGTAGAAAAATAACTCTAATGCTGAAGGTAGTGAGAACTAGAGATCAGCAGCTTCCTTCATCTACTTTCCGTTATAGCTAAACGCATCGATATAGATGTGGCTTAGTCAGTTTGGGATGGAACAGTCTTCATATGAATAACATACTAGCAAGGGTCGTGGGCACATGTCCTTTAGAGTCCTGTTGCGCTGTTATACAGCCTTGAAACGCCTTTTTTATGACAATCTTTTGTGACATTCAAGTAGTGGTAATTGACTTTCCTTAAAAGTAAGCGAAAATCGCCGAGTGGCACTGGCTCTAACGCCAGAACCTTCTTTAAGATACCAGCATATTCGTCTAACCTCTTGCTTAACCTTCAACGGGAAACTTAAGTCCGGCCTCAAGATGTTTTGTTCTCTGGCGTTACCTGTTCGTCCACAAACGACACCTGACATAAAGGTAAATTGCAGGTGGTAATAGATCCTTAAAATCCACATAAAAACAGTTAACTTAGAAGGAAAAATTTGAAACGAAGCATCTTGAGTTGGAAAAGCACTATTTGAAATCTGAACCAATACTGCAAGTATAGGTTAAACCTCAAACAAATATGAACAAAAGTTGAAACGAACATTTGATATACTTGTCCATGAAACTTGAAACATGTAGGAATATGCTTTACGGTACTGCTACCCTACATTATGAGCCACAGTCTCAGGTAGATTTATAGTTTAAGTCCACCTGGCGAAAGAAGTGGAGGCAACTGTTATTGTTAACACCTGTGGAAATATTACCTGAAATTTTAATGAGAAAAGTTAATTAGCTCAGATTTTCACACGAAGCTTAGAGCGTGTGATTTAAATGTGCTGAACGTATATAAGTTTGATAAGCGTACCTGTCTATATCAGTTTACTTACTGTTTATAAAATATATTTGGCCGTCCATAGGAGGGAGCTTCCTGTTGCCCAACAGGCGCTCGGAGAGCTAAGTGGCAACACGAAGCCAGTATTTTGTGGCGTCTTCGTGTCGTGTGCTTGTTAAGTCCAGTTTTTCTGTACTTGTTGTCCGTGACATCGAGGATAGTTTTCATCACACGGAAGGTTTGACATGCCGTCGTAGTCACGAGGGAGAAAAAAACCTTTGTAAGGCCCTTAAACCTCAATAAAGGATATAAATATGGTTTTTGGTTTAGTCTGGAAGTAATAGAAAAAAGCAATCCATCTTAGCATTGGAGGTCTAGCTTTTAACGAAGTTTCCATCCGCTGTTTCCACCAGAGAATGAAAATACAGTGAAACTATTTTTTGTTGGTTCGTCTTTTTGAAATGTCGCTATATTCCTCGTGCTCTCCGGTATAAGGGGCAACACAATGGCTGTCTGTTTTTGGTGTCATAGCTTGGCCTCCTTTGGTTGTTTTGATTGACATCTGGCGTGTTTCCTCCGTCCATGTATTGCGCTGACAAGCTGCCATTTTTATGGAATAACCCTAATACGACGTTAAACGCCTGCCCTCAGTTTGTTTGAAGAGTAGCAATGCTGTCTTTAGCGGGTGGTTGGAGGGAGCTTCAGGTTGCCCTGGTGCTCTCGGAGCTAAAGGGGAACAGGAAGCCGATCTGTTTGTGGTGTTTGTATTGTGTGCTATTATTGTCCTGTATTTGTCCCGTCTTGTCTGTGTTTGTTGCCAGTGGTGTCAAGGGTGGTTTCCTTCACCCATTGGGCTGGCACGTCGTCATATAAGTGAAATACCCTTGACTACGACGTTAAACCTCAATTAAACAAGCAAACAAACAATGCTGTCTTTACTTAGCACTGAAGGAAAATTAACTTTCCAACACTATGGAAACGCTTCACATCAACAGATGGTTGTGCTAGTGTCAATTATTGTTGGAATACCGCCGTCATATAAGCGAAATACCCTTAAGCACAGCGTAAAACTCCAATTACCTTTATTGTAGGTAAACCATCACGAGACGTTAATGACAACACGTTGGCTGACTGTCTGTACATGAGAAGTAACGCGAGAAAGTGCGTGAAAAGCCAATCGTGCACCTAACTCATAAATCTGTATCTCTGAGGCGTGAAAAATACTTTACACATTTTGGGAAATCTCAGAATCCCAAAACACCTCGAACTATTTGTTTTGAACATTTTGACGTAACAGAAAACCCAAGACTCGTCTGTAACAGAGCGAAGTGTATGTAACATTGTGGAGGACGACACGGTTTATTCAGCCAGGTTAAGTGTTTAGGCTCTTTAGAAATACAAGTTAAACAATTCTCGAGATAAAACTGTTCCATGAAGTTATAAGGCCCAAAAAGCCATGGTGTTAAATAACCGGGTTGTCTATTGCTTACTATCGTCGCAGAGTAAATAACACTTGATGCTTTGTCACTGTGAGCAGTTTGTTAGACTACGACCGTCTTTTGAGGAAAAGGTTTGCTGAAATTACTCTGTCAATTGAAACGACTCGGGTTTCTGTTTACTAAGGTGGTGCCCTTACATTCCCTTACAATGATATATAGAATAACAGATCACCTCGCAATGGACATTCCATTAAAGGCCGTTTTGCAGAATTATGAAAAGAGATTTGTCGAACAACTGAGAGACTTTTCGAGATTTTGGGAAATTATTGTATGTAGACTTAAACTAATATGTAATTATTCCGTCTACCCTCACGCTTACCGAACCGAGGGACACGATCTACGGAGCTGCACTTATGGATTTAATTGGTGGGTGGTCAATTATTTAATTAATTAATTAATTGATCGAATGATGGACGGACGGAAGGTTTGATGGACGGACGGACGGATAGTTGCAGCCGTGCTCAGGGGTGTTTCACGTATATGACGGCGGTGTAAAATGTTAAACGAACTCAATTTTAAAATAAAAAGTGTTTTGTTCTGTTGTTGTTGCCCTGTGGTTGAGTCCGTTCTGGCGTAGCGGTCAAAACAATAGCTGGAAATGTATACACTTGTTCTCATTGCACACTGTTTATGTCCTGTGATTGTCCTGTATCTTGTTATATCAGAGTGATTTCCTTTACGTATTGGTTGGGCTGATTGACTGACGCGCCTCCTTGTGAGAGGGTGAAGGGAGGGGGGACGCTCAATAATACAAGGGACTTGCAGCTTGGTGTTGTTGTTGATGTGGATGTTCTTCACCCACTCAACTGGTAGTCCGCTTTGTGAGTGTTCTGAAAACCAACAATATATCGACTAAAGGTCCATCATCATTACTGAGACGAGGCCCGGAAAGGTTGCCTGCCGTCATTAACATAAAAGGCACTTTCTTATAACCCCCTTGAAGGATTTCCTCACTATCGGAAACGCAAACCAATAGTTGACTGCTCAAAGAAAGAGACCAATATCGATGCAACCGCTATTCTACAGTTAAATATAGTATATTGTTTCCACAGGAACATTTGTATTCTTTCTGGGCGATTGCTGTCATTATAAGCATCAGTCGGTGTCAAGGCTTCAGGACTTAAGTGGTTTGGTACTTCAAACCACTAGTAGTATCGATCGTATTCTCGCGAGAGTTTCTATAGTGGGCGAGACTAAGCCAACTCTCGTACGTTATGCCAGGCGCATTAATTTCCGCCAATATTTGGGGCGACGTATACCACAGACCAGCAAATAAAAGAAGTGCAAAATAAGATGGCTCGGGTGTAGGCCTATCTTAGAGTAAATATCTCGGCGTAGGAAGTATAATCGATTCTATTTTATAATGCAGTAGTATAAAAACTTTTTCAACAGCAGTTTAGAACTTCAACCCACCAACACAACTTAAACCTACGAGTAGTTTAGCACTTCAAACCACAAACTCTTTCATTCGATCAGATGTATAAAACTAAAGTTTTCCAGTATCGCCCAGCCCAAACAACGGCCACACATACTAAGAAGTCGTGAAATACTCAATGAGTACCAGGTAAGACAAACATCAAATTATAAAGGAAATAAACGCAACACTTAATAATACATGTATCGGCCGAGTTTATACAAAAATATTACCTGATATTTAAATATGAGCATAAGGGCCATAAACAGTCATTTATGCCCTGTAACTCAGACTATATATGGGGGCTTGTCTCTCCATGCATATAAACTGCTATAAGTAAATTTACGACAGGAAAGACACAACGTTATAAACAATCTTAACAGCCAAATAAACAGAAATACGACATCTCCATCGGATTGTAATGAGCTCATTAATTCTTTATTTTAAGGCAGCGGTGACTTGATTATAAGTCAGTAATATAATATCATATAATTATTAATTTTTCCAAAGTTTTGTTTTTCAATCTGCTGCTCTTAGAGAGCAACACCAAGCTGTGGTGATGTCTTTGTTTTTTTCCTGTTCCCATCGATTACTGACGTTGAGAGCGGTTGCTTTCTCCCATTGGACTGGCACCTCTTCGTAAAATTGTAATAAAACCTCAAACGAACTGTGCGGGGACTTGTATGTCGCGTCGTGGTTTAGTGGGTTGTGTAATTCGATTACGGTGCGGGGACTTGCGGATCGCGTCGTGGTTTAGTAGGTTGTGTAATTTGATCATGGTGCGGGGACTTGCGGGTCGCGTCGTGGTTTAGTGGGTTGTGTAATTCGATCACGGTGCGGGGACTTGCGGATCGCGTCGTGGTTTAGTGGGTTGTGTAATTCGATCACGGTGCGGGGACTTGCGGGTCGCGTCGTGGTTTAGTGGGTTGTGTAATTTGATCACGGTGCGGGGACTTGCGGGTCGCGTCGTGGTTTAGTGGGTTGTGCAATTCGACCACGGTGCGGGTACTTGCGGGTCGCGTCGTAGATCGGCGGGATGTGCGTTTGACTGCTGAACACTCTTCAGTGTACCACACTATGTTCGAGTGCTAGTGTTGACATCCGTTATAGATAAGGTAGTCAATCGAAGACTGTGGGGACTGGGGAGATCGTGGTTTGTTTTTTACGAGATTTATGTAAATACTCCAGTTATACAGTCTCGTCAATTACGCGCCATAATTCACTAGCCCTTTAGTTCAAATTCAAACATCTCCCGGATAAGGACAGTTTATTTGTAGTTATATTATTCATATCGGATGTGGAGGAACATTATTTTGTCACATATACGCTTAAGGGCATCTCTTACTGTATGAAGCTTTTGCAGCTTGATGTTTCGCCGATTCGGCCAAACCCTAACATAAAGCAGATCTTCTACTTATTAACTAACTGATATGACTAAAAGATTTTTTTTCCATGATTTAAAAAATGAATTCTAATGTTAGTAAGCGAGTACAAATACCATCCATAGTTACCAAATAACTTGTCATACGTTTTTAGGGGGTTTTTTGTTGTATTTTTATTCTTCAGTTATTTACTGCAATGAGAGTTAAAATCGTTTTTCATATATTTTGAGTTTTAATAAGCCCTCTAACTTTAGCAGACTTTACCAACAGAAATCGCTCATACAAACGGTGCACGGTGTTAAAATCGCAGCCAATCAGTAATCCCCTTGTCAAATTGGGTATATATACATGTCATGTGTGCAACAAATGGGAGTGATGGACCTTTCAGAAAAAACATTTAAGTCTACATTCATGCGGAAGATATGATTATGACGGTTTGCCAACAGATACTTGAACAATATTTCCGCATTTTAACAACGTTATACTGGGCGATTTATGATCGAGTGACCGATATAAAATGTCTTTGGAAGTTCACTATATCAAACATACAAACATACATATTTGAACAGTATTATAATTGAACACATATAGCTTGTAGAAGGCCGGGTGGCTGAGTGGTCTAGGTGGCCTGCATTTACTGCTGTCGATTCGGTGCCCAACTCTGAGGGTTTGACATTTGTAACTGACTGAGTGGTCTAGGTGGCCTGCATTTACTGCTGTCGATTCGGTGCCTAACTCTGAGGGTTTGACATTTGTAACTTGTAATTGAAAAAGCTTCTCATGCTAATGATAACATGGTATCGTCACATGTTGACATCCTTACCTGTTGTTTTTTATGGAGATAAGGCAGCCGGTTTCTATGGCAACGACAGGTGTGTTTACTTTGTTTTTGTATGCGCCTATAGATGATTTTGTACAGAGGATATGGAAGCACAAAAACACATGTGCGGATGTATAGGTTTGTTAGTTGGACTCGTGTTTCACTCCGTATACTCAATGTTATTTTACTCAAAGTCACATCGGACTCATGTCAACCCAATTGAAAGACGTCCAAACAGATCAGCTAGGTATATTGTCGGACTTTGACTGACCAGATATCGAGAGAATATGCATTGATCGGTCGGTCGATCGATTGACGATGACTTCAGAGACTGACTATTGCAGTTTAAGGGTTTGAGCCAAACTCCGGCAAACCAATAGGCTATCCCGAACGTGGAAATTCTTATGTTACCTATATCCAGGTACCGTCATTATATAGCACATGCTATACTGACATAATGTTACCCATATCTTCCCACGGTAAAGGAGAAACTGTAAATATATAGGTGAATACTTATCCCGTTTCATCCTTTCTAAAAGAGAGAATGAAAGCAATCTCTTTCGTCGAATAGCCTATTTAACTCGTACACGGTTGGCCTATTATCGACTGTCATTTAAGTTGAGACTATCGCTGTGTAGAGCGGAAAAGTAGTTACACTGCTGACTTTTTGTCAAGGGACTATATACTTTATCACCGAAAGAAGTACAAAGTTGGAGCTAACGCGCAGTTATATATTGTGGGACTACTTCCGAAGTTTTGTTTATTGTTTATATGGGTTATTTTCAGTCGGTAAAAGCTTTGGGAAGGTGGGCCTATTTAACTGTGAACGGATCTCGTGTATATATTTTTTAAATGTAGAGAAAAAAAATGATGCTTGCCCCCCCAGAATGGATTCGAAATCGGTTCTCTGATTTCACGTCACATACAAAATATAGCCTACTGTTTAACACTTATTTATGTTCTTTTACAGCCACAAATATTATGGAAATCAATTCCATATAGCGAGCACGTGGTCTACAGGACTCCTATAAACCCCTTATACACCCTGGGGTTACAACACAACGCTAATGAGTCGGGTTGATTTTCTACCACGATAACTTCCATGCCTCGGGCCAGAAGTCGATAGCTTGGCATTACTACCACACACGGCATATCAATACTTTTAATATCAGTGCTATATCCACATATATTTGGCAGTAAATATAAACACGCACTGAAGCTGATGTGGATTTCTAAAATGTCCAATTGTCCTCTATGTACCTTGGCCCCGGTCCGAAGTTGTATTTAGACTGTATAAGGGACCGTCTTCTCTAACTACGGATCTGAAGTTGTATTGAGACTATATAAGGGACCGTCTTCTCTTACTACGGGTCTGAAGTTGTATTGAGACTATATAAGGGACCGTCTTCTCTAACTACGGGTCTGAAGTTGTATTGAGACTATATAAGGGACCGTCTTCTCTAACTACGGGTCTGAAGTTGTATTGAGAC
>JAQQZZ010025592.1:0-10948 GCA_030265115.1 Mopalia vespertina | reverse complement strand
TTGGTCTGACCCGGCTGTGCAGATGGTTCATAGTGGTCCGGTAAACTTCTAGGCTATGAGAGGGGTTTCTGCACAGCCGGTCCTGACCAAGGACGGTTCACCACCGAAACCCCCCTCATAGCCTAGAAGATTATCGGGCCTGTATGAACCATCTGAACAGCCGGTTCAGACCAAGGACGGTTCACCACCGGAACCCCTCTCATAGCCCAGAAGATTACCGGACGTCTGTGAACCATCTGGACAGCCGGTCCAGACCAAGGACGGTTCGCCACCGGAACCCCTCCCATAGCTTAGAAGATTACCGGGCCTCTATGAACCATCTGCTCAGCCGGTCCAGAAAACTCCAATCAAATAAACAATTAATCTATAGATCAAGCAAACAAACACAGAATCTTAAGAGCTTGTATAGTTCTCATTTAGCTCTGACTGTTCGAATTGTTCGGAAACAAATGCATCTTCCCATGCAAAACGATAACTCGGTTTAACTGATTTTGGTCAGTAGTTTTCTAACGGAATCCTTCATCTGATTCATTGTCTTGCACGAGACCTTTGTTTACAGTTCCGACAACTTGAGCCACGAAGTTGGTAACCTCAACTGGTCGGTGATAAGTTCGTTTGATTTAAGACTAAACACACCAGGACCGATGAAGTAGCATCAATTGTCGGTAAACGAGCTCTGAAGCCGGCACTTAAGACATGTGCAGTACTTTACAACCAGGTGATCGAGGACCAATTAAATTCCACATCGATTGATGTAAAATGCCAGACGCGGGTCAGAACTCGTTAAGAATCAATTAACAAAGTAACGTCTAAACATTTGTCGACCGTAGACATTCGCATTTCCGGAAAGCATTTGCTGCGAGGTTTCTTACTGAAGCTAACATGACAAAGGATGTTTTTTAGTAAGTAGAATCGCTTGATATCACAAGTCTTGAAAATAAAATTTAAAAAATGTTTAGTTATTATCTGATAAATCCATGAAAAGTTACGTTTAATATATATAGCGACAGCTGACTGTAGTTACAGCCAATGTATTGGGATGAAGTTGTAATCACGGATGTAAATGTTTCGTTAGAGTATTAAAAAAGGATTTACACTCAACCTTTTATGTCCAACCGCCCTTCGTGTATGGCTAAAAAGTAGGACTTCATCAAACAGAAGTTAATTTTGTTTGCTGAGCATAACTCGAAACTTAGCATAGACACATGTACCGTTAACTGTATAGTTGTGACAGTTATATTGTTATATGTATTAGGTTGTCATTTTGTATATTACTAATTCGTAAACCAATCGTTTCGCATTCTTTCTCTCAATTGTAAAACATTTTCTGAATGATTTCCAGAAATATAACTGGACAAGATATTCGTCTCCATAATAATTTGTCCGTTTCTTAGACTATCATTTTTGTCTTATCCCTAAATGAATGACATCCATGCTTTTCCTCCGGAAGAAAGCCATGCTGACTTTAATTTACTTAGTAATGCGTATTGTTAAACAAGTCAAAATGACGCTACGGAGATATATTCGGGGGTACAAGTACGGATGTCAGTCGTGCACGGATAAGACAAGACTTAAAAGCTGTAGGATAAAACTTATTATCTCAGAGTGGAGGTAGAAGTGGTCATAGCAAGCCCTGATATATTTGTGGAAAGGCTTCAAAAAAGTTTTATACATGGAAAACACAAATGTGAGGCGATAGGACTACGAATTAATAATATACAAAATGACAACATAAAATCCAGACCAAAAGAGCTATACTTGTGCCTTTGGCTATAGTGGGTTCACCAATAGGTTTTCCGCCCGTCTGTTCCGCGTCTGGCCAAATGGATTCAATACGTTTCAGGAAAGAACCTAAACATACTAGAACATGTCCGCCATCGGTTTTAGTGGTACTGCAGTGGACAACCACAAGGTATATCGTTATAAAACATTATAGACAGTGTCCCTATTGACAGGAGTTGTGCCTTTTGCTATTATGGATTTACTTATATGTGTCAGTCTATCTGTCTGTCCGGTGTTTGTCCCTGTGACTCAAATCTGTTAACGGCACAGAACAAAAAAAACCTATAATACCATCGTTGTAAAACTCGGTAGACACATTCACCATCGGTGTAGTTTTGCCTTTTGTTATACAGGGCATTCTAACAAGACATGGTTTGATTCATCATGTACAGAAAAAAGACTAAATTATCACCTTAAAAACAGAATAAATTTATCTAAATCTAGTAGAGATTATAAAATACCCTTGAAGAGAAATGTAAAGATTATACACATAGAACACAAATAGAAGTCAAAATCCTGCGTCAGAACAATAGAGTTTTTGGAACTACATCACCGGGACTAACAAGACACAGCAGATCGAAAAAATATCAATGGATCAAATGCATGATTATTTCAAAAGAATAAACTTCAGAATAAACAATCAGAGGTAGATAATACGTTAGGAGTGAGTAATGAAATTTTAGATAAGAAAATAAATGAGATAAAGAAATTAGAACGGTGGTTAAAAAACTAAAAACTAATAAATCTTGCGGAATCGACCAATATATATTTTAATATATTAAAAAAACCTTAAAAATAATGATGCCGATATATTTGGACTTGTTCAATACGATTCTTGACATTGGATTCATCCCGAACAGTTGGTTAATCAGTATAATTAAACCCATATATAAACTTAGGGAGAAAAGGACAACCCAGAGAACTACCGACCCATAACTCTTTTCAGCTGCTTAGGTAAAGTATTCACTAGTATATTAAATGTAAGAATAGCCCAGTTTGTTGAAGAGTACGATATTGTGAGTGAGGCGCAAGCGGGGTTCCGCAAGGGGTACCTAACTATTGATCATATATTTAACTTTAATTCAGCGATTTACCTTTTTCAGAGTAGGAAGAAAAGTCTGTACTGTGCCTTTATTGACCTCAGTAAAGCTTTTGATACCATTGATAGAAGTTCGTTATGGAAGAAATTGTTACATGTAGGAAAAGATGGCAAATCTTTAAGAGTTATAAAAAATATGTATAATAATACTAAATCATGTGTAAAAGTCAACAATATAACTGATCTGATCCGTTCATTTTGAATATCGGCGAGCGTCAAAGTGAAAACCGTTCGTCTCTTATGTTCTCACTATACAAGAACGACTTAGAAATTTACTTTGAAAACAACGAACAACTAGGTATCGATATATCTTCTAACGATATGTTTGTATATATGAAATTATTTGCTTTAATGTACGCTGATGACACAGTACTTTTATCAGAGACGTCTCAGGGACTCGATGATATGTTTGATACCTACAGGACATATTGTAATCGTTGGGAACTAAATGTAAATATCAACAAGACTAAATACCTTATTATCGGTCGGCAACGCCCAAGAGATGTATTCTTTCACAAACAACATACTATAGAAATTGCAAGAGAATTCAAATATCTAGGCGTTATTTTTAGCAAAAGTGGCCGATTCATAAAATCAATAAAACATAATATCAAGCAAGCAAATAAAGCATTTCACTGTTTTCTATAAAATGTCCCAAATAAGCACTTAACAATAGATTGTATCTTGCAACTGTTTTACCAAACAATAATACCAATTTGAATGTATGGGTGCAAAGTATGGGGATTCAAGAATTACCGTATTTTGAATTCGTTTCATTGTAAACTATTAAAACGACTGTTAAATCTCAGATCATCAACTCCAAGCTACGTGGTTTTAGGAGATTTGGGTAAATTGCGTAATAGCTGTATCAATCAAACTCGATTTATTGAATTTTGGGCAAAGCTGCATAACCTTAAAAAATAGCAAATAACTTATACTCACCTATATTTCAAGAAATTTCAACTTCTGAAAATAAACATAAATTCCTTTGGTTAAATGGAATCAAAATGATTTTGGATAGTACTGGTTTCAGTCGGCTATTTCACAATAAGTTTGAGATCAATTTGTACACACATCTGTTCGTATAAAGGACCAGTTTCTACAGTCGTGGGTTAATGATATCTGCAACTCTACCAAAAGAGCGTTTTATAAAGGAATTAAAACAGAATTTAAACCTGAATTCCATCTTCATTATTCACCGTTTATCGTAGCAAGATGGCTGTTAAAATTTCACACATCCAATCATCACTTACCTGAACACCCCCAGAACTCATCGTATTTTCCAAATGTGTACAATCGCTTTCAACTATCTACAACTGTGAAAATACAAATAAATAAACATTTAAAAGTAGATATAAGTTTCTGTAGCAGCATCGTTTTGGACTCTATAATACTTATTTTATCACTGAAACAAACAAAACAGTTTGAATTGACTTGAATGATAGACAAAAAACAAACAAAAAAAAAGTATTTGTAAATTGTGAAATAAACGCATTGGAGATGAGTACTGTTACTTGACCCTATGTGAACACCTTAAAGAATACAGAAGTCGTTTTTTTTGCCTATGTATTGTTACGTTAAACCCAGTATGTTACAAATATGTACTTTATTTCAAAGCAATAATTTTGTTACACAACGGAAACAGTAAAAATTTGTAACGCTTTGCATGAATATAACTGCCAACTGATTTGTATTGTGACAAATGTCCGGTTGCTCTGATGCCATGTCCTCATTATCTCATTTTTTAAAATAATTTAAACTGTATCTTTTCTGTTGCTGAACTAGGATTTAACCATGACCAAAAATGAATGTTGTTCCCAGAGCAGAACTCGATAACTATATCTCCTTGAAACTTTGTAGATACATTCTTCATAAATCTTAGTTTTGTCTTTTGTAATGGATTCGCCATAATTTTTACGCTTTTTCGCTTGGAGTTTGTCCGAATGTCTTCAATACATTTCCAGAGAAGAACTCCAGAGCTATAAACAGACCGTTATGGAACTTGGCACACACATTCACCATCCACTGTAGTCATGCCTATGTGTGTTATACTTTTCAGTCGGTCCGCCGTCTGTCTGGATTTGTCTAATCTGTTCCACCTATGACCCCACACTACGTTAAACAAATTCGTTTACATGGATACATCATTATTTACATAGATTTCCCTGCTTTTCCTTAGTAGATGGGTTATTTTGTACCATAATTTAACAAGTGTATGGTTTCAATCGTGAAGGATCTATATGGCACCCCATGCATGAGAGCGTGTAGTGGGTATACTTAAACTCTAGCTACTTGCGTTATAACAGTTATGCAGAAGCCTTTTGAAATAATAGATGTGCTGTCGCACATTGTTTACAGCAGTTATATTGTCACGCCAAAATTTAGTCACAGCGTGAACAACTATGCGGAACACTGAAATCAACAGCTATTTTAAAATTCCATGACACTTTTTGTATTTCAACACGATTTAACATGTTTCGCATTCCAGGTCTATGTCGTCTATGTTGTCCTGGTTATTAAAAGTAGCACACATTTTTTTAGCTTCTGATGTTATAGTATTATGTTACATAGTATAGCTTGACTGTCATGATACACACTAGATAATAAAACAAAGGGCTTATGTTTACACATGTTGTGCATGCAGTGTAGTAGGTATATTTTGTTGGCCGTATAATATTAATAATCTCAGCGAGGAACACTTGATGACGTTAAGGCTAGAGAAGCCATGCTTAAGCTGCTGTGGAGAATGGTCGACTTGAACGCAAAAGCTCTAAAATATTAGCCGGATCATTCCCAAGAACATGGTTACACTTGTATTGGCGGCCGTTACTATTGTAATAACTAATTAACTGATACACTACAGAAGCTTAGAGGGGCCATCCTGTTTCTAGAATATTATGCTTAATTCTGGGATATCGATTTTCATGCTGCAATGATGTCTAAATTATAAAATAGCTTTCCAAAATAAGGAGATAATTTTAACCTGATATAACTGGCATTATTAAGTTGTCTTACACAGCAAGAAATCAATCAGCACCAAATACATATGATACATTTATCGTTAAGTACAAGTACAATCAGGTTATACGATCTTTCGTTGTGAGAACACATACATATTTATGCCTTAGTGGTGAGCGTTTCGGCTTACTATTGCTTCTTCGATATAACGTCAACGGGTTCGAGTCCAACTGTCGACCATCTGGCAATTGCGGAAATGGTTTTATCGATGTTTTATCCCCCTTTTCCAATAGAAGAAAGGAACAGTGTGGTGGACAATCCGTCTTCATATAAGTGAAATGCCGTTAAGTACAGCGTTAAACCTCAATCAAACACACAATCATATTTCTGTGCACATTTTGTTTATTCAAATATAAGTGAAATAACGTTGATTTCTGAATCAAAGAAAAACAAGGAAATACCTACAAATAATTCCTATTTTCCCCTCGTTTGTCCAACGTGTATGTGTAGAGTGGTTACTTCCATCGGGTTTGATGTATTGGTTGACTGGTGTTTCACGTACTGGCCAATGTTTGTTTTTTTTAACTGATACTAACCAATGCATAGATGCTATATAAAGCCAACATGCTTTCATTGGACCGCTCACATTGATCGAAGATCAGTCTCTAGTGTGAACAATTTGTTTCCATTATGTAATGCGCATTAAGGGACGTTTCTCTATAATAAACGTTTTTATAGGAACAGGTTTGGTTCTTCGACCGTGGTTGTCCATGGCGATTAAGCACAACATCTATATAGGACTAATTATCGTGTGAATAGCATTTAGTTTCGCCTAGTTATGCCACAATGGGAGCTTCGTGCAACCCAAATGTATGTAGATTATTTTGTTTATATAACAAGTTCACTTCGGAAATTCTATACGTGTATTAGTTGTAGTATTTCTGACGTTCCATGGTGTGTTTTGGTGGAATTCAATGAATGCTAATGAACGGGAATGACATAGAGTGATGCTGGTGTCAAAAGTTCTATGGCTGATTGATTAATCGGAATTCAACCTTCCATTTACTAAACCAATTCCTGTCTGCTAATTAGATTGTGTTTACATTAGAATTAAGACATTCAGACACCCAGAATGAGTCAATATTTTACTCACGTGTCTGTGTATAATGAAGTAGGCATCCACTTTTTGGGACATTCGGTCTAATTATCATTTATACTACAGCCTATATATCCTTCTCTATAGTGAATTTCAAACCTTATTTAACCTTTCACATTTGTTATTTTCTCATTGTATCACTGGTATCTTTGGGATATCCTTAAACCACCATCTTACATGTAGGACATTTTGGCGGTGAGAGTTACGACTATGGGTTTCAACTTTGCAATGGGTTTTACCATCGTGGATAATATTGATTATAAAGCCAAGGAAATTCAAATTAACAAAAATACACGATTCCTCGTCGAATATGTTTGAAAATTAAAAAAGCACATGGTGCATTGCTCTCTCCTATGTCCTGAGGCCTTAATATATAAACAGACCCAAGACTAGCCCTAAACACCGAACTATACATCCTGAAAGGCTCTGTTAGTGGACAGAGCGGGGAGCCTGGTACACCAATATTAAGGCTTAGCTTTAAAAAAACCAATCTCCACACGGTGTTTAAAGGACTTTAACATGAAGCCAATAATTATCTCAGCTACGGGTAAAGATAGTTATGAGTTATTTTATAACGTGAAAGTTTCCCAGTAGGTCATTTAGCATCTTCGCGAGCCAACGTTAAGACATGAATGAGTTATGTCGCATGGTCTCCTTATAGGTGTCTGTATAGAGATACCATGTGTTCGGAAGATGATCATTAAGATCTGGTTCCCTTGTACGCTGTGATGTTTTTGTGAGAGAAGTCAAGGCATTCTATGTACCAGATGTTTTATATTCCTATATAACGACCGGGTGTTAGACTGGTCATATTGCAATACAAAACGAACTATATTTGTCTTAGACACTTTACCCGATTCCTAATTAAAACCAATTGTGCTGCCTTTTACTTGTTTCATCGATTACTATTCGACTGTATGAAACTCGTGACATGTAGCAGATTGGGGACCCTATTTTAACATATAGTTTAAATCAATGGGAGTCTCGTAAATTCGGCACGTATTACTTGCAACATACAGCACACTCGAAACCAACGGCAACAAGTGAGTTTGTACATTTCCTCTAGTCCGATTATATCTCGAAAACGAATTTGGGAAGGTTATGAATGTTACTATTTTATAAATCGCGGGATAGTCTCACGAAATGCTTAGAAGTATAGTTTTTCGATTGTTTAACTGGAATTTAACGTCATATTTATGGTCATTTCACTCTTCTGTCAGCTTGCCAGCCAAATGGAAGAAGGAAATCACCCTCATTGTTTAAGTACTGACAACAAACAGTAACTGGACAGGACAATCACACTTTGAAATATAAAGACACGATTACACCAACACAAAAAAAATTGACACAGAAAGGTTGATGTGACTAGTATTTTCGTTTATTTTAAACTCATTTTATATATTATATAATTCTAAAAAGTAATCACACTAACACAGGTATGTTAAGTAACTTAAACCGATGAATCAGGTCCACACCTTATTACATGCAAGGGACGATCACACGGTTGGTTAGGTTAATTACGATTAAGTCTAGTTTTAAGGTAGTCCTGAGATGACTGTCAGTCTGAGAATTAATATGCTCTGCATAGCCAAGCGGTGCTATTCTCAGTAGTATAGCACCGTTATGCTATGCGGAGCATATAAATTCTCTGTCATCTCAGGACTAGTTTTACGGTTAGGTTTAATAGTGTTAGTTATTACAAATGTTAGATTGTTTTGTAAAGTGATGGACCAATTCTGCAGTTGTTCCGATGAATATTTTTTTTCTAGATAAACTCCCAGAGACAAGCTTCTAAATAGACAGACATCTCGATATAAGGTAATGATCATTATTATAACCCGGGGCCATTAGGCGAATTAAACCTGTGCATTACATCAAAGCAGAAACCGCACTCCATCAAGCTTACTCCTGAGCGGGTACGAAAATACTTGTAGGTTTATTGGATTGAGGTTTAACATTAAAGGTTATTTCACTCACATGACAGTGTGCCAGTCCAATAGGCGAAAGAAACCACCCTCGACGACACTGGCAATAAACAAAGACAAGACGAGCAGAATACAAGACAATCACAGGACACAACATATACATAAAACAAAATTGGCTTCCTGTTTTCTTAGCTAAAGTGAAATAAATAGTGAAATTTCCAACAAGTTCTGATGATACTTTGTTGATGCTTTAACATGATTCAGTAATATACAAATTGGCAACCTAATATGTAATAGAGCTAAACAGGCTGACATATCACTGTTTGTGTGCACCCAATGCAAAGACGTCCCAAATAGATCAGCGTTATGCTGCCCCTTAGCTCTCAGGGCAACAGGAAGCTCCCTCCCAACTGCCTGTGAAATATCGGTGAATGTGACATTACAAAACATTAATCCATGAATATATCTAGATTATCTGGAAAATAATAATTGTTGTGTTTAGGAAGAGAAGTTAACAGCCTAACATATATAAGCAATACTGTATATACCTAGAAGTAATTAAACCTGTACCTTCCCACACTCTTATACATGAAATATTTAATAAAGCGGTCTTAAACAATTCTTTAGAAAACTCTCTTAACATATTGATCATTGTGTCTATAAATACATCTCTCTTAATTAAAATTTAATTTCTCAGTGTTAATTTACACGCCTTAAAAGGAGATCACTTAAACCGCTGGCACTGGTGAAAGGTTTGCAGCCGCTGATTACATAAGTCTTTAGTAAATAGCTCTTTGCTCACTGAAAACGACATCACTGATGAAAGGTTTGCAGCCGCTGATTACATAAGTCTTTAGTAAATAGCTCTTTGCTCACTGAAAAGGACATCACAGCTAAGTGCTGGGCTTCTGGTCCTGTACACACTCTCATTGTGTTAAAAAGTGTTATTTACGGCTGAACGCTTCCGAGTGTCTATAATTTCTACGTCACCAACTGACAAATTTGCCAAACAACATCACAATAATGGTAAAGTGGCAAGATCCAAGAATGTACGGCTTCAACATGCTGACCTTGCTTTAAACTTCACTGCTCCCCATGTCTTATGACTTAGCTTGACAACATTTGTATTACAAGATAAAACAATGTATAAGTACACCCGAAGTAATGGAAAAAGCAATTTGTTCAATTTTGTCATTGATTATATAATATCCAAGCTTGATGACTTTTCTTTCCACGTAATAAATGTTGATGCGCACCGTACATGCTACATTATACATTAGTTTTTTAAACGCTCTGACAGGGACCAGTTGCTCGAGAGACGATAAAACGCTAACACCAGATTAAATCGCTTATAGCAGTAAGCTATTAGAATCAAAAATAGGTGGCCAGTTGTGGCCACGTGAGACTGTAAAATAAACACTTTGTAATATGGCTTCCTGCTTAACATCCTGTGCTTGTCTTAGCCTTCTCAGTGTTTGAACAAAATGGCATTAGGTATGGGGTCAATCAAACAATTATTGTTTAGTTAAACCCTATACAATTGCGGCAAATATGATATACATTTTAGGGTTTGCATTTGATATATTTTTTAGAATTCAAAACCAGTCATGAGTTATACTCCATCCCCTGCCCAGAGTCTTGGTCCCCTCCACCACCTGCTAAAGGCCAGGAACACTCATCATCCACCGCTAGCGTGGAAAATTTTACACATAATTTAATTGGTTTTCAAGAAGATTTTGATAAAGAACTGAAAGCAGTGCTTTATTCTTTGACGACGAAGAAGATTTAAATAGAAGATCTTGGCCGGAGGAGAACGTGCGTTCTTCAATAACTCTGTCTTTGGTCTGAAAGACCTTCAGAGTAAAGCAAGTGCTCAGAAAATAGAAACTGTCGAGCAGTACAATCCTGCACAGACAGAACAATGACTTAAGGGAACATGTAGAGGCTTTTCAGGAGGAGAACGTGCGTTCTTCAGTAACTCTGTCTTTGGTCTGAAAGACCTTCAGAGTAAAGCAAGTGCTCAGAAAC
>JAQQZZ010025570.1:0-10949 GCA_030265115.1 Mopalia vespertina | reverse complement strand
ATGAACAATCGCACGTTGGGATGTAACGTGTTTACATTGGGAATTGAAAATATCACAACACCACAAGTTTGTTAACGTTATAATAAATTTATTAATTTAAAGAATAGGCTGTTTTTGTCTTCGAGATGGATTTTAACTATTGCTATGCTCATGCAGTGCGAGTCTGTGAAGGGAGGGAGTCGGAACGGGGATAAATAAAGCGGTCATTGTTGTCTCATTAAGACCACTGAGCTGTGTTCCTTGTTATGTATATTTGCGCACGGCACGTTACCCGTGGAGGGTTAGAATATTCGGTAAACAACAGGTCCAAAGTCTGCCATTCTTAAGAAGCAAAACACACACTAATGCCCCAATTAAACACCAAGTTAAATAGCCTTGGAGATCTTTTATTTATTCTTTGGGTTATTATTTTGGTAATCTGGAAACACGCCTCCTTTTCTTGTCAATGATGACCAGTTATTACCTGTCTACAGGGATAGCCACTGCTGACAGCTCTCCACCAATCACATTCCTTGGACTTTCTTTGAGACTTATGGCAGCATCCAAAACCTCATCAAAATCAGAATCAGTGGAGGATTCCACCAAGTCTCCTCCATCAGGATCTGTACAAATTAAAGTCAAATGTCAGCAACAAAAATCATAACGATTTCTTTTCATTTAGTAAGTCATGTATCAATGGCAATATCAAACATAAATTAACCCTGTGATATTTATACAAATCTACTTGATTATCACCAGCAAGATAAGAGAAATAATGGATGAAACGTTAATGTTGTTCTTTATGTATTCTTTGGAAGTTTCATGACACATTTATGGTTCTTTCGCCCATACGACACATCTGCCCAAAACATGACAAACAATGGCAAAATTATAAAGTTTAGAATAAATAGTGAAATATAACACAACTGTTGAGGACAATGGCGCTTAGTAACACAAAACATCGCCCCAACCAAGTGACATTTTTTGGCAAGTTGAAAGACATCAGTGAATAAGACAGTGATAGAGTTAAATATCTGAGTAATACCACAGTCTGCATACCTATACCAAGGAAATGTAACTCTGCCTCCAGTGAACTCTGTGATATCACAGCCGGGTGATGTGAAGCACGAGATGATTCAAGGTCGTCTAAGTCCAGCCTCATGTGGGGTGGACGGTGGAAGCCCAGATGATGATCAGACGGTGGATGAAAGGTTGACAGGGGGGGAGGGAACTCATCCTCATAACCAAAAGAATCGTCTGCTTGAAAGAAGTCACTGCTGTAATCGGCAGAATTGTCTCTGTAACTATCATTTGATTGGTTTTTAAAATCAACCAATCCTTTGTCCTTGTTTGGAAACTGTGAGGTTGAATATGCTGGACTTTGAACAGGTATGTGATTCTCATAGTCATTGTCATGTGTGACATTATTTAGATGCTGAGATTGAGGAGCTGAATATACATCTCCTTCTGTAGATCTATTTGTGTTAACAATCCTACCTTCTAATTTATTAACTACAATAAGGTTTTCTTTATCTTCATCGGCATTACCAAAGTTTGGAGAATAAGTAATATCAGACTGTCGTCTTTTTTCTTTGAAATTATCTTGACTATTTTCTAAATCTGTTGACAACACAGGTGTCTCCTGACCAATCAGATTGCCAGATGACTTGACCTGGGATACCAGTAGTTTGACGGAATCTTTAGAGTTCCTAATAAGCTGGACAGCTACATGATGCTGAATTCCTTCTAAACTCTGGTCATTTATTGCAATCAGTCTGTCTCCAGCTTGGATTCGTCCATCTCTCTTAGCTGGCCCTCCTGGAGTCACAGACTGGATGAAGATGCCCAGGTCAAGTCGCCCGGTGTTTTCTCCGCCCACAATGGTAATGCCGAAGCCATGAGTGGTCTCCCTTTGCAAAGTCACCTCAAATATACAGCGTTCAGATGACTCGGGAGAAGGAAGAGCATCAAAGCGTTTCTCTAATGTTTCTGAAATAAAACAAATAATGTTTACTTTTACTTGAGATTCTGCATCGTTCCATGAAGCCTGGTATATAGTCAGTACCCTCTGGTAAAGGGTAGTATGTACAGAGCAGTCATGCCCAGTCTAAACTTACCAATGTAGGAACATTAATTTTCCAACTCTTTACATTCTATGGTTATATTCAATAAACATGGCTATAATTGTTTTTGTATGCTACTGTCATATAAGGGAAGTTCACTTGAACATGGCTTTCACACCAATCAATCAACAAAACATAATACACATTTTGCCTTCAGATGTGGTACAACACTTGTTCAAAGTTTCAAAAGGAGTAGCTTGGATTAAGACAGGCTGTACTGTAGGTCAGGCCCCTCACATCCTTGTGATAGGGCCATTCGTTCAAGCAGCGCACCCTCAGCGGAGTATCAGTACCTCACATTATAGTGACACTGTTAACCAGACAATTGACAAATAAAAAGTAAGGGTTTTATTTTGTTAAAAAATGTTCTTCCAATTCTTATTGGTAGGAATAAAATTTAAACATATTAACTTTTACTATCCAGAAAACTCATGAAGTGGACAGTCAAGTCTGTGAGTTTCATTTTCTTTTGTTAAGTCAGAATGTGGACTACTGATCTATTGATTACTGTGGGCAATGAATAGATTACTGTGGGCAGTTTGAGGGAGCTTCATGTTGCCCTGTTTATCAGGTCTTTGTGTTACATCTTGTCTTGTCTTTGTTTGTTTATTCCCATGATGTCGATTGTTTCTTTAACCATTTGGGCTGGCATGCAGTCATACAAGTGAAATAACCATAAGTACCATGTTTAACCTCAATCCAACAAAAAATCAACTGACTACAAGACCAACAACTTATAGTAAATGCGTACTCATTTAAAATGGTCTCAATGTTAATACAGTGAACTTACCACTAAGTGTATCAATGAATGTAGGTTGTAAGGTCTGATCAGAAGAACGGATACTTGCGCCTAAAATTTCAACAAAATCTCGATTAAATGATTAAGGTAACAGATAAAAACAGTTCTGTAAACAGTATCATTTGTCTTATAATAAACAGTCAAAAACTATATACCATTACAGAATAGTGTCAATGAAGATAACACAGGGCTTTCTTAAACTAGAGAAATCAAGAATCAAGTCTGCAATACTATTGAAAAGTGGTGTAGCTTAGCACTTAGACACTTGCAGAGGGCAACCCCAAATTAACAGAGGTAAGTGACTGTATCCATGGATTGTTCCTTGCTGATTGGTCCATTTTAGTTATCTGTAATGTTATAAATGACAACTAAGTCAACAAAAACGGTATGTTTACAAAGCTGTACATCCCAGTCCCAATATATCCTTAGTCTCACTAAATTTCAGACTTAATTCACCGTTGCCTTTACTTTTGTCCATTTTTTTAAATTTTTGTATTTTTTAATACATCAAACAAGTGTCATAGTAAGGTATGTAAGATTTTTGCTTCTTATTATTCCCAAGAGAAAGAAACAAACCACTATTTTTAAAGAACCGTTGTCTAGTCTTCCATCCACAACTGACAATTTATACACAATTATCGCCATAAAATGTAGTAGGCCTACGCTGTAAATGAAGTACAGAAATGTGTGCAGTAGAGATGCTTTTGTAGGCAGGGCTCTAGAAAAACGGTCAGTGTCAAATGATATTATTTGGTTATGAGACAAAGGAATGATTCAAGCAGGAAACGATACATGGATACAGTCTATATGCTGATTTACCATTTTGCCCTGATGGTAACAAGGCAAAACTTTAGCACAGTAAAACTCCTGAAATAAGCAGTGATAAAGCATAATTAAAAAACAGCCTGTTAGATCATAACCACCTCTCACACTTTGCACTCACAAGCATAAAAGAAATCATTTTAAAATAGATTACGACAATTTTCATTTTTATTCCAGTGCAAATATTACTATTCACTTAGAAAAGTAGAACAAAATACCAACCTAACACCACGGCAGCTGGTGTATCAGGCACCGAATCTTCACTGGCTTTATTATAAAACACTGGACTAGAATTCATAGCATTTTCTACTGGGTTAGTACTGTCAATATATCCATTCATGGGCACAACTGGAGGCGACGAGCTACTCGCCACAGCGTGCGGCTTCCGTTGGTAGTTATACAGAGGAGGGCTACAGAAAAACACATGCAGTCAGCAAACATGCCTTAAACTTTTGTAAATTTAATTGATGAGCACTTAATTTACATGTGTGTTATAAGGACTGACCCAAAGTTTGTTTGATCAGGGGGGTTATGTCCTCCTATTAAAATAATTTCACAGTGATGGATTACTAGCCCAGTGGGGTAGAGAAAGTCACCCCTTGGAACAACACTGTGAAAATACAAGCTCAGGAAATTCAGGATATCGAGTTGTGTCCAAAATTCTGTCTGTCAAATTTAAATGACGATTACTATGGTTTCCTTTTTCAAAAGTCTGAAATTGACAATTGTACAAAGTGTTGAAAACTACTTTGTGACAGTGGTCAACAGCACAATATGTAGATGCAGAGTTCTGTATCTCTGATCGTCTATCATATCATGTAGCCATATGAAATATGCAGTGTTTTAAATTTTATTTCCCACAACCCTGGATTATAACAGTCGTCTTTGCCCTGTTACATATCTACATGTACGGTACATGATATCCTTCAGAAATATACATGCTGGTGACTAGTGCTAGTGGCACTGGCGTTTCGTTTTAATTAATGCCTGTTAGTTTAATGCCTGCGCGACACACATTTACACAAAAGCTATCGTCTAACTATAGGCCATCCGACCATTAAAGATGATGACATACAGCATAATTATACATGTAACCAGGAGATGGATTATCCATACGTGCAGCAGCTCTACTTGGGCATGACGTGAAAACGGACTGCCTGGCTTAAAAGAGCAAACTAAAACATATTCCATAATAATGACACAACACAAAATAACTCTACGAAAGACTCACCATAATGCAACCTCATTTGTACATGTAAGTTGGCCAAACATCAAGTTTGATAGAGGCGCACAGCTTTATTAATTTATAACACAAAAGAGTTACATAATAAAGGGAGATAATAACAAATATGTTCCTTTAATTATTCTATAGGATAATTAAGCAATAGTTATCATGTCCATGCAAGTTCTTTTGTATTTATATTGTCTATACAAATAAACTATTTTTTTGTCCAAAATATAGCGTTTATGAAACTGCAGAGAACTATATTTGTTACTAAAATCACAGAAATGCAATTTGTGAAGACGCGTAAGTTACACGTGTAGGCCTATAGCCTATGAATGACGCCAATGGTTAACGGGTATGCGACTGGAGGGCCTGTCCTTCTCCCCTCTTCAAGCTTCAATCATTGCTGTGTTTTTGGATTCTTTTTTTCGTCTTTTGTGTCATTGTAAACATGCTTTTGAATACTTATCTATTAGCCATACGAAGTCCATCTGAGTTTTCAGTTGATGTTAACCCAAGCTTTTCCAGAAGGAATTTTTGAGACCTGAACTAAGGTTTTTCATCTCTGGTTTTTAATGCGGGTTTAAATGAAAGACAGTTTGGTTATAGTGGGTCCATGATGATTGATCCAAATTTACACATACTACAAATTGTCATTGCATTGTTTGATGAAGATGTTCATAAAATGTATTGCGTTTAGGTAGCATATATTTATAAATTATTGCAAAGATCAATAAAAACAAATCGTTCCAAAATAAGAAGTCGTTTGGTTGTTCAATCATGTAATAAAGAAAGATAATAAATCCAGTGGTTAGCATTGTCAATTATTAACGTATTGTCAGATAAAATCTGTTTGGGAGGGGGGCATTTAGCAGGATAGTCGTCAGTGCGCTGTCGTTAACATTAATAAATTACATAAATGCTGAAAGTTTTCACAAATATATGCATCTTTGTAAAACTTTTGTGTTCGACAACTTATAGTTTTGCCTATATATTAACGTTTACAACCAGGGCATGTAAATTGGTATAGTACGATGCGTTTGAGGTAGTGGGGTATGGAATATTTAACACTTAAAACTATGAAGTCTTAACAGGGTTTTAATATAAAGTTTAGTTACAATTGTAGGCCTGAATCCTAAATATTAGACGTTTTAGTTTTCGAACGATTCCTTTGAGAATTCCCCCCCCCCACAATTAGCAGTGTATAACTCTGATAAGTATTTTTCGGATAGAATCATCCCTAACGTTATTATAAGTTGTTGTTTTCTTATCCGTAATTGTAGATATTAATGTTAGAGGCAATATGTTTAGGAAAGCCATTCCGCGCCTTGGACTTTCTGATTCAGTTTATCTCCTCTTTGAACAATTTAGTACTGCGCTGCTACATAAACTTTTAGCACGATTGAGTAAAGATTTGAGCCAAGCAAATTTTGCTTTCCATGGTTGAAAACTTGTAAAGGCTTGTAAAACGCCTTTGTAAACAAACAACAAAATACCTTAAACAAACTCATTTGATTGATTGATTGATGTTTTATTTTACGTCGTGTTAAAGGGTATTACACTTATATGACGGCAGTGTATTCCAAAAATAATTGACACTAGCAGAACCAACATGTAAAGTATTTCCATTATGTTGGAAAATTTATTTTCTTCCAATGCTAAGTAAAGACAGCATTCAGCATAATTTTGAGAAAACAATTCACTCAATAACTTTAAACCTTCACAGTAGCTTCCCCCATTAAGAGAAAGGATTGGATTGCATTCCACCACATTCCGTAAAACAAAATGGCCACCTGTGCATGGTTTTACAATATTCATTCCTATGCTTTGTGAACATGACAGCTTGAGACAAATTCACCGATTAACTCGGAATGAAGCTTTCTTTTATTGAGACGAAGGATAGGATTACATTTCACCAATTCCTCAAAACAATATGACCGCCATTGCATAATATTTCAATATTGGCGCCTTTGTGCTGTAAACATGATAATTTGAGAACAAATTCACAAATTAACTTGAAACTTGTACCTCCAGTTAAAAAACAGATGGCATTCAACTCAAATACTCAAATACATATATTAACTTCAAACTTCACATTTGTTATTAATACCATAAATGCGGTTGTATTTCAATAGGTTTCACACAAAATATGGCGGATGTTGAATATTGCACCAAAATGGTGATAAACACCATAACTTTTACTATTTGAAGAAAAAGATGTTCTTAAACTAATGTAGGAAAAGGTGATTTGACTGGGATTATGTTCATAATTTTATTTTTATAATGCCAATTTATTGCCATGGATTTCCCGGAAACCGCTTTAGCAACAGTGACGAGTTATTATTTAGGTTTAGCGCTATGATAGCTGGTTTTCATTTTCTTCTCACTTATATGCAGCCTAGCCTACTGCTCATGCCTAACCTCACGTTTTGGATCGATTCTTTGATTGATTACCCATCAACCTTCGTTTAGAATATTTGCCAGTTCCACGTAGAGAAAGTATAGTGGGTTTTCTTTTCTTATTTATTGTATTAAAAACGTATTATCCAAATCTGATTCACGTAGTGTGATGATTTTGCGGTTTATATATATATATGCACCAAGATGGGCATTAGAAGCCTCTAGAGAGTGATTTGAAAATGGATCTTATAGGAGACTTTACTAACATGACCACTTCAGTAAACCACACTAACTAGAAGTAGCCATTAGCTTTGAAGCAAAATTCATGGCGTGTATTTTCAATTTGATCCGAAGATTTTCTAAAGGAAATCATATTACTACCACTGCGATTAAATTAATACTATCTTCGAAAATTAGAAAATACAGCAAAATTTTCAGTGTGCTACAAATCTAATAATGGTAGACCTGGTACTAGAAATCCATTGTTCAATATATACATAAATCAAATCATAGCAATGTAGTTGAGGTAACAAGAGGTCAAGCTTTTACATACATTGGAACATATTTAAATTATTTAACAAATAACATCATGCTTGTTCTCTTAGCCTCTGAATGATAAACATGATGAGAACAGGGACAGAACAATAATCACAGGTATGTTCATTTGCCAAACTGTTCCCAACAAAAGCAATTATGACAGGTACCTATAAATTCATAGCACAGTCACTAGTATGAATTCTTGTCCTTTGACTTAATTGATAATATGTTCGATTAATTAATAAAGCTTGATCTTATGCCAAACGATCTGTACACATTCATAATGTTTCAAAGTGAACTTGAACTAACATAATTGGATTCAGTGAAAATTTCCCAATGTAATGATGATCTTGTACATATTTAGTGTTTGTGATTTTTTTCCGATATCAAAATTACAACCCTTTCCCATAATGAATTGTAAAAGCACGGTCACCCGTATCCCCAAAGTATATTTCTAACCAATGCCGGTATATACATCTGCCAACAATGACATATGTGTATTGCGCTGGAACAGATCAGTGCGCCTGACTGCTGTTGTGGAGATTAACTAAGACTGACATCACGAAACTGGTTTGTTCGTATAACCATCAACATTTGAAACCGAAATTTAAACATTCATCATGTTACTTGCCATGTACACGCAATCAGCCATCATGTTATCGTTAACGTCACGTGATGTTTTACATAGAATTAATGATAATAAAGCCAATCGTGCACCTTAATGTATGAATCGTAGTTTTTACTTTAATGTTATGTTTAATATTTATTTGAAAATTGGAATTTCAACTGGATTGTTCTATCATATCCCTTTTCCATCTCTTACTCTTACATTACTTTAAAATGTATAACATTTTAGAACACAAAGAAGAAGTATGGTTACAAAAACAATGATTAAACTATATGATTTTTATGAAGCCCTTCATAGACATCACGTTGAGGGCGAGTGTAACTCAGAATGGGTACATATATACTATATGATGTTTTCGGTTTTTCACAAAACGATTTAAATCCCCTTAGATAAGCTAGGCCATTCCCGGCATTCAATCCAAAATTCAATACGAGCCCAGCTACAAAATGCTGTTCTAGTCGAAATAGTGAAAATGAATTTGTAGCGTTTTGGTATAAAAGTTCTGCATTTGAAGATTTAAGGAATAGGGTGGCCATCGGTCTAACAAATTGATAATTAAATGTAATATGTGCATTGTCATATGTTTGTCAAAATGACGGGTTGTTAACAAAGTCATGGGTTGTATAAATTGGGAAGGAGAAGAGAAGAGCTGCCACACAAAAAGAGCTTTTTAGTTTCACACATGATTGGAATGATTTTGAGAGTCCCATATATGATCATCCGGTCGGTGGTGGTAAAGTCGTCCCCAGGCCTCGATGTTTTCCAATATTCATCATACTTAATATCTGCCATGATCCCCGGCATCGAGAGTGGAATTTTATAACGCTATTTGTATAAACCAGATTTTAAATTGTCAAATTTTGTGTAAAACGTTGAGCCCAAAAACTGCTCAGTTTAATATCTTAAACTGAAACTTCTCACTGAAGTACTTGGAATAGAACTGTTCAGTTGACAGAGAACTGTCCACTTAATTTTCTTAACGAATTTACATATAGATGCTGGGATAACCTCTTCAGGGAGTCAAATCCCTTATTGGTGAGTTGTCTGTAAAAGGTTATCAAGAACACAAGGTCAATCGTCAGTTTTTATTTTTTAATTAACATTTCTGAGTCAGTTTGATTATTTTTGAAAACAAAAATAATAAACCGTACATATATTACTGGTTTTTAATTTTGGAAAATTTGTAGATAATTAATAACACCTGTACCTTATAGTAAATAAATTATATGTAACAATCACCGCTAAAAATTAATTTAACCATGGTTCTGGTGAAATTCCATGACTGAAGAAATTTGATAAAAATACATCGGCCTTGTGTGGTATCTGGCGAGAGCTTCAATAAGTAATAAATTGAGTTTCGGTGGATTGTCACATCTTATCCAGGGATAATAACGACTTGATATAGCATCTTTGAGTGACTTTTATCACAGCAATTGCCGAGGGATCAACTGTCTTTATGTTTGTCAGATATACCAGACCTTGCTCACTTAATCCTCTTATCAAACTATCATTGGCTTGGTTGTGTGTTTAAGACGTTCTGTGCCCCATACTATCTTACTTGACTATCTGTACCTATACATACCCTTACTTTGATACTGGTAAGCTTCTTTGTGACCTTTACTCTTAGATATTTAATGTACACATAAGACATTATGTAATATTCAGGCTGACCCACTTACTGTGCCAACAATATAGATATTCTCCATGTTACAAATTTATAAATGCTTTTTGATATACTGTATGTTCCACTTATAGCCTTGTACTTGAATAAACCAATTAACATCACTTTGTCATATAACAAATCTCATAGTATCTAAACAAAGCCTCATCACAGGAAAAAAATTGGTTATATCCAGAACTCAGAGTTTATTCAAAATTTTGTTGTGCTCGTTCTGAATGTCCATATTGATATAACCTTCTAGCTGTTGGCTCTCTCAAATCTGTACCCAAAGTGGTTTATCGCAGTAGTTTAATGTTTCTTCAACGATGTTTCTTCAATAAACCATAATACAATACGGGGTCTATATGCAGATTATGCCGCATGCTTTATCGGTTGTAACTGGATTCAATATGGATGGGTTAATATTGTTTCTCGCCCAGGCAGCTTGAAAATCTTCTTCTGTCTATAGTACGCTGTCCACATTGAAATCAATCAAGTGTGCCTATGTCTTCCATTTCTGCACCAAGTTTGGATTCAGATTGATTTATTCACTCAAAGGAAAGTACTGTTACTAACCGACTTCTGTCAGTAGGTGTTTGCGCAGGTGCGTTATCCTGATTGTGTGGAGTACATATTCGCAATCTTTGAATTTATGTAAAAACTGCAAAACTGACATAAATGAAAGGATCATAGGCAACCCTTGTAATACTGTAACCCTTGAATTTTGCAACACATGTATATCTATTCTGAATCGACTTTTTCTGCAGAAGAATAAT
>JAQQZZ010025559.1:0-10950 GCA_030265115.1 Mopalia vespertina | reverse complement strand
ATAAATAGGTCCTCCTAAACTAAGTTTGCATAACCATGGGGAAACCCCGTTCTGACCGTTCTCCCCAACAGCACAGGTCTGTATACCATAGTACTCCCAACAGAATAGCCACACTTCACCAACCAAAAAATTGTAAAGGTACATGTATGTGCTCTGTTTTAAAATTTCTAATGGCTTAGCTTTTAGCATAACGTCCTTACCCAGAGGGGAAAAAGTATGTACATGTACATACTTATTTCTACATATTTACACTGCACACTGCAGCAGTACACAATGAGTCTTATACAACAGTCCCCCAACTATTCATTTACAGTCTATGGGTTAAAATATAGGACAGTCCAAAGGTCACAGAAAAATGTAAAATTCATAAAGAGTGTTATCGATCCAATCAAAACGACGATGTCACTCAAAACAGTCATTTCGATGAGCTCAATCAACAAATCTTCTCAATCACAGAAGACTACCGAGTGTGTTAAAAGATGTAGAATTATGCAACCAATATATTATTGTTTGTTTGTTATCTTTTTGTGTTTAATCATTGGTGAATTCCTGGGCTTGCATCTCTGTTGAGTTAGATACCATACAAAAGGCAAAAAATAAATTACTGCCATTCTAGCTTTCACTTACATGAATCGTCTTGGTTGAGGTATTTCACAATCTGAATTTTTAAAATTCGGGATTGAAAACCGTTACAACACTACCGATATCACTAAGAACCCAATTTTCGCGGGAAAGGCAGAGGGCCGTTGAGCCTACTTTTAACCAGTAAAGAACTATGGACCGTTTTAACAATGCATATTCAAAGACCAAGATTTCAGTTTGAACATCTGCCTTAAAAAATACACGAATATTTAGAGCACAATACCAATAAAACAAAAAAATGTCACCAGAAATTCAAATGTGCTACAAACCATTTGAAAAGACCCAATCAGAATGAAGAGCTCCCACAAGGGGAGTAACTCTTTAGTTTTTAGTGTGTGTTTTGTTTTTTGGGGGTATTTTTAATTTATTTTTCTTGTAAATAAGTTTATCTATTTGTTGGGATTTTTTGAGTGTGTCGAGTTTGTCTTTCTTGGAAGTTAATCTTGATCTTCATCGAGATCAGTCGGTTAGAGTTGACCCTTTTAGCCAGAGACCCAGCACATACTTTATGAACTGCAAACGACGATCGACGAGGATGATAGACAAAGAGCTGTAGGCCCTATGGCACGCCAAAAGCGGGGGGGAGAGGGGGAAATCAAGACTTTTAATTTATTCCAAGGAGTATACTTTTAGCTCATAGTAACAAAAAACAATACATATTATTTTAACACATTGTACAATAGAGACATTAATACTGTTCAAAAACTGATAATTTTTTTTTGTCTTTCTAAGGACAAATTTTTTTTATTGTTCCAAGATTTACATTTCTGCTTGTAACAAAACTGTCTTGCGGTCCAATAATTTTTCGATTCAATACTTTTATACGGTCCAAGAAGGAATTTCTTTACGATACAAGATTTTTAAACAGTCCAAGATTTTGTTTTCGGTCCAAATTTCACTTATTACGGAGCCGTAAAAGGGACATGGGAAAAAAAATAATTTTCTACAATTATACTCGTTATAACGAGATAATAAGTCGTTATAACGACTAAGTAACTCGTTATAACGACTAAAGCTATTATCTCGTTTTAACGACTTAGTTAGTCGTTATAACGACTTAGTATCTCGTTATAACGACTTACTATCTCGTTATAACGACTTATTCCACCAATCAAACTACATCCGTTTTCAGCCATTGTGTTGCTCAAATTTAGCTTTGATATATATAAAGACTAATTTACATTCAACTGACCAGGAGATTGATTGATTGATTGATTGAATGATTGATTGATTGATTGATTAGTGTTTTAGGCCATGCTTTAGAGTATTTCACTTATATGACGGCGGTGTATTCCATGCATTAATTGACACTAGCACAACCAAGATGTGAAGCGTTTTCATAATGCTGGAAAGTTAATTTTCCTCCAGTGCTAAGTAAAGACAGCATTGCAACTCTTCAAACAAACTGCCCTTAGTCAGAGGGCGCCAGGGGATTAAACCCAGGCCCTGACAGGATCTCTCTCCACTGACGAAGGCTAGACTTTTGGCGGAGATCCCCTTCCATACTCAACACCCCACCAAATTTGATCCTTAAAATGGCGGGAAACTGATGCATTTTGATTAGCAGATTAAGTCGTTATAACGAGATACTTAGTCGTTATAACGACTAGCTATCTCGTTATAACGACTAAGTATCTCGTAAGTAAGTTGTTATAACGACTTATTATCTTGTTATAACGACTTAATTGTGGCCAAATTTTTTTCCATGTCCCTTTTACGGCTCCGTAACTTATTCTTGGACAAGTAAAAAGAACAGCACGATGTGAAAAATACCATATAAGGCCTACTTGAAAAACTTGAAAATGAAAGATGTTGCAACTTGTGCAACAAAGTTGTACATAGCCTCAAACATCAAACAAATGTAATAAAAGTATTAAGTATACGCTCGAGTCTCGAGATATAAATGATGGAATGACTCAGACCATGTCAAACAGAGGTAGCAAATACTCTGACCAATTGCTACCAGAAAATGACCCGTCTAGATGACACACGCATGGGTTAGTTTTAAAATAAAGTCCCGTACATTATTTGCTGAAATATGATGGGAAATATAAACCGATAAGTCTCGAAATGAATAGTTGAGAGTATAGACCTTTAGGCACTAAAATTTTCTCAGTAATAAATCTTCTATAAATTGGCTTCGTGGTACATTGACCAAAAACAAAATCAAGAAACAAACGAGGAAAATACCAACAACTTGCAACAAGCCCCAACTACTAAATCATTAAAAACTGTACTTACAGAAAAATGGGAATCGAATTCCGACCAAACAAAGGATTAAAGGACCGTGAAGAAAATCCAACAAACTGAATAATAACACAAAATCGACACTCTGGTGTGTTTGCTATGCAGAATATATATATATATTAAAAAAACAAAACAAATAAGCTTAGACGAAATATGAACAATTCCAGACAATAAGCTACGTTGTAAAGCGTCGACACAGGGACACTAAATTAGCAGCATTTTTTTAACCGAAATACGAGACACGTGTATGGGTATATAGGTTATACAATTACTGAACGTTGACTGTACCTTCAGTCGTGGGTCAAAATATAGGACAGTCAACTGGTTGGGCAAAACTTAAGGTTCCTATAAGCGACAAAAAGTGAAAACAGGTAGATATCCCCACATTGATAGTGTGCCCAACAGTGACATAGAACTAATTTCACAAATTATAAACACTAAAGGGTATATAGCATTTGAACCTAAATTCTACATAACTATATAATTTCTGGATAACTACTTCTTGTTTTGTGATAGAACACAACGTTGCGATACATATACCTATATCGTCATCAGGTGTAAATTGACTAGAAAGAGATGTTGAATGTTATATAACAGTATAGAAGTAGTCAAATAAACAAGGTCAAATGTACTAGTGCACAGTATTATAATATTCCATAATTCGTATACACGTTTGCTGAATAAATAAATAAATATAGCAGATATATATATAAATATATCTTCAACTTATATAAACGCTTGGAGGCAAGCCAAATTTGTCTAATTCTCTACAATAAATATATATAAACGTATGGCCTATATATATAGAGGCCCGATTTCACTGATACTGGCACAGATATGTCGATCATTCAAACATATTAATCATCTCTTGACTTACATACACTCAGAGACAAACATAATACTTTCTGGATTACAACTTTTTTCATCCATGGACGACGGTTCAGTTTCTCTTTTTACATCGGTTCCAAGCACATGACAATGGCTAATTTTACAATTCTGTGTATTAAATAAATTTATTGACACCAGTGGTAGATAAATTGCGAAATATTTACTAAAAGTGGAGGTCTCGGTTAGAATATCTCAATTGAAGTGCTATCATTAAACGGACTGAAATTTGGTTTGGAATAATCGCTTGGTCATTTTTTTTAACCTGTTAAGTAAGAAAAATCTTTACCTCCAATCTACAACTGATAGTCGCCATTTATTACGTGGCCACCCCTGCTCCTGACGTATCCTTCTGCCAAATAAATGAACATTCCGACTTTAAACCGATTGTCAATCTTGACGAAAATGGACAGCTTTGGCACATTATCGCTACGTTTAAAGTGTGATATCCCTAGTATAAACAATAAAAGGTACTACATGTATAATATCAACAGTTGACCATATAGGTCTAGTGACGTAGTGAGAAAACATGGTGGTGTCCCTATAAAGACTTTTGATTGGTCAATATTGGTAGGGCTCCTTTGTTTACGGTTTTAAAGGCCAAAGACATTGCGACCGGGAGGATGTTGGTTGTATAGTTTTAACATAATCCAATGTTTATCGTACGCTAGAGTAGAAAATTAAATGGCCTGTAAGAACACAAGAAGTGATGCCCTTTTTACGTTTATACATTTTATTGCAGCCTAAACCCTCACTTTATTACGGTGGCCCATGGACGACATTACACAAATTATATTTCTTGATTATTTTTTTGTTATACTTTTGTTTTATAACAGTTGAGTTTCATCCTTTAGTTACCACCTAGGACGAAACCTTTTCATCTATAGGTGACAATGTTTCCATACACTTAGGATGAGAACTCTGGATTTTCATATTCCTGAGTTACTATTTTTTTCATCTCCTACAAATATGGCTAAAAGATGATGACGAATTGCCAGATCTCCTCCAGCACCTCAGAAGTTGAAACACCAAATCCAGATTAAAGGACAGAGAGAAAAGGAGGAAATACCTGGCATTCCAAGTGAGGAAGTTATACTGACGCTTGGACTGCGAAAGATAACATTTGTGTAAATTCTGTATGTTTGCTGTAGTTTCCTTTTTTACCACCAAGCATAACCTAGGTGGAAACTATAATAAAATATAACTTAGGCAGTCCTCGAATGACATGTACTTCGCGCAACATTTCGTGCGTCAAATGACCGTCGCCATATATATATTTCTAAAAGGATGTTGATATGCATCAGATACACATATTCCGCGATATGTAGAGATTTAACAGATTTCGTCTGTTTTGAGTTCAGAACATGATTCCCCTGGAACTATACTTGCGGAATTTAAAGCCATATGACATGAACTAGGTAATTATTTCAGCGTGTGTGGAACATTACGAAAAGGCAAATCACTATAGGCCTATGGATGGCAACTTCTCATTTATTTTTTACGTAACGTTTCATTGTCTTTTCTGACATCATTCTCAAATATGAAGCATAATTGAGAACGATGTCAGAATAGACATTGAAACGTTAAGAGAGAGAAGTTGCCATTCATATGGTGTTCTGCCTTTTTAGTTAGTCAACTTCTTAATGCCATTTAAATGTGGGGAATTGTGTGCGTTCCCTGGTAAATAGGCTACGGTGAACAAAACGTACGAGTTTGATGCATATTCATGTATCACGGCCGAGCTTAGTAATAAAACGACAATAACGAGAATCTCGCGAAGTTTAACCGTCTGAGACGAAAGTACCATTCTTAAATATAATCGATTCTACTTCCTACAGCCATCTTGTTTCGCACTCCTTTTATATGCTGGTCCATGGCAGGGCATAGCGTACAGGAGTTGTTTTTAGTCTCGGCTACTATAGAAACTCTCGCGAGAATACGAATGCCGTGTGATTCTTACACAGTGTGAAGTCCAAACTGACCAGTTTTAGGTTAAGTGAGTCCTTCCGGACTGCGACCATCCCATCATTGACCGAATTAAACTGTAAACAAAACAAGCTAAAAACTCATTTAAAAATAACTTCTATAGGCCTACGATTCTCAAAATATCCAAGTGTACTGTATACATATATGTAATTATTATACACGCACCATATGCTAATTGCTTGACAATCCATATTTGGACACGCCCTGTGCCTCACTTATTAAAGTAGTACCGTGTTAATTCTCAGTGCAAACACATTTATAATTGTGTTGGTCAGTCTTGTAAATATATAACAGAGCTATAGAACATACGATTTAAGTATATTCCAACTGAGCTTTGCGTCTTTGAAAGTTGTCACTATCATTGTGTATTCAGGTAAGAAGATATTAAGCTATATACTCTAACTATTACAGAAGTAAAAAGAAATGTTAACCTAATTTTAACGAACTTGTCCGTTTAATGCTACCGTTGAGGAGTTTAAAATGGTAAAGTATAGTAACAGCCTTGAAGAAAGCCAATTAATTAATTTTGACTTAACGCTTGGGATTTTATTTTGTTAAATCATCATCAATCCTGATAATAGTTTCATCAATAAACGCTTGATCAATAAACGGAAACTGTGGATCAAAATGGATTCCTTATATTGCTTCGCAGTTGCATCGATATACACGTGATTGTGTATCAATCACAAATTATTTTCTTTTTAGAATTAAACAAAACTTAAACAATGAATTTATTACCCGTGTTTTCGTTCCTCCTACAAACAGGCAATAATGGCGTCCTTCGTGTGGATACTGGCGGTTTCCTGTGTTCTCCAGAAAGTGTCTGCACAGCCAACCAGTCTTAATGACGTCACGTTATGTAGTGACGTCAGGGATTATACAACCGTTACACGGACACTTGATTTGGTGGTACAAGAACTTAAATCTTTACGGTTGTCTCTGACTTCGCTGCAAAAATCCCAAGAAACGTACCAGATAAATACGGAGAGGACATTGGGGAATCTTCAGCAGAGTATCCAGAAGCCTTCTCATGTTAACGACGAGAAAAATGACATGCGATTTCAAAAAATTACCAACCAAATCACTGGACAGATCAACACGGCTTATACTCAACTGTCTTCCCGGCTCAATCTGATAACGTCATCATTGGGTCACCACAGCGATAAAATTGACTTGGACTATCAAAAACTGAGATTTTATGTCTCTCAAAAATTCTCCTCTTTATTTACTTCAATCCACTTGTCAGATTTACAGACAAAACAACTAATCCACTCTATAAATACCTCTATGTCTACGAAAATTGACAATAAAGTCCGGCAAGTTCTGTTAAATTTGAATACCACACATCAGCAGATCGAAAGATTTTTCGAACAGGTGATTAGTGATGAACTATCCAACACGCGCGTTTCCATAGAGGAGATTATTTCATCATCCAATCAGATGACATCATCTGCAGTGAACACGCTGACGTCATCAATAATGGATGGACTAGTCAATATTAAAGATATTCTAAATCACCACCATGGTAAGCTATAATTTTATGGTTGATAGGCCAATTGTTCCTTTACGTATTCCATACACCAATCTGTGTCTTCAATTATGTTATTACCATAGGAACTCTGTGATTATTTATCTATCAGAAACAAACTGTTAATCTCGCCTTTGGCCCATTAATTAATTGAAATTATTTCATCATGTAAGTTCAAGCAATGGAAGCTCTTTAAACAAAAATTGTATTTGAACGTCTGCCCCGAAATTTAATTAACAAGGACGGAAAATGAATCTTACCTAAGCCTACAACAGCACCTAATCCAAAAATATATTTTTTAAAACCGCACAAATCTGATACAATATTTTTAACCAAATCTGATATAATATATTTTACATAGTACAAGCTTCATTTGGGCTGTATACAAATTTGAGGCTATACCAGTACTCTATTATTGGATAAAATTGCGCTTTTTATTAAGAGCAGCGGTTAGAAAATATTTTTATTTTAATTTGTTTTATAGTCCAAAAAGAATTATTCAATAAATTACGACATATGGGGATTTGAATGAAATTGTGAGCTGTATTTTCGTATACAACAATACATTGGTTCACTCGAATAGCAGATACGCTAAAATATTTATCTAATATGATTGAAAATAAATTTAGGAGATATTGGAACATCGTAATTGAGCGCTAGGTCGTCACTTATAGCATCTTGTTACCAGCATCAGCGCAAACGACGATATTAACTTAAATTGTGTTTATTCAGACAATTATGTTTCTAAACAAGTTATCTTGTATACGAGCAACCATTCAGATTCAGATTTGCCATAAACCACGTATACTCGCAATAAATGGCAAATATTAATTTTTCTTTATTCTGATCAAATTACACAAAATGAAGATACCTTAAGTGGTTGTCGAAATGTCTTCTTTTTTTTCGTAATTGTGGAGGAACAAAAGCTGTGTAACTAAAGAAAATTAATATATCGTTAGTCGTAATCACTAACGAGTGTATAGTAAATTAGACATTATAGCGCTCAAGTACTGTCCGTTCTTTACCGTCCGCACAAAAAGATAAAACCAAAAACTACATACCAGATTCATGTCTGCTATCAGGAGAAACAGGAATCCATAGTGTTTTCTCCTCAGCTAAGCATTGTTATACAAACAAACCAAACTCATATCAATAACTTATTTTCTTTTATCATTTTTGTTTTTGTTATATAAAAAGTCACAACCCGTTTATTGGGCGGCACATCGATCCTGAATGGGCGGGTTGAGGTTTTTCTCAATGGCGTTTGGGGCACAGTTTGTGACGATGACTGGGACGATCTAGACGCCGCTGTTGTCTGCCGGAAGGTGGGTTTTTGTAACGGCACAGCTCTCCAGCGTGGATTCTACGGCCCAGGAACAGGTCCAGTTGTCCTGGACAATGTGGCGTGTGGAGGAGACGAGGCAGACATATTTGATTGTCCCCACAACGGACTTGGTATTGAAAACTGTGACCGTTTTGAAGACGCCGCGGTGCAGTGTAAGTCATGTGATTGATTCAGGCAATATGATTAGCTCTGCAAAAGTTTATAAGACATCACGGTGCAGTGTAAGTCATGTGATTGATTCAGGCATTGTGACTGGCTCTGTGACAGTATTGATATCAGGGTGGTCCAATGTAAAGCATGTGTTTGATACCGACATTAGGAATTGCATTGGGACTCTTTTTCCGAGAATGCGGGGCATTATATATCATGTGATTGATTAGCTATTCGGGCGTTTCCAGAATACACCACGGTGCATTGTGCAGTGTTAGTCATGTGATTGATACAAGCATAATGATTCTCTCTTGGAATAAATATTGACTTTAATAATTTGGCCTGCTTACATGGTCAACGGTTGAGTTATGAATTATGACAGGTTATAATAAAGTCTTCGGTTGTTTGACAAAAACTGTTTGCTCCACCTAAATATGTTGATTTGTATTCTTTTGTCAAATAAACTCCCCAATGTTTAAATATAGAAGGGCTTTCTGATATGTCACGTACTGTATGTTTAGAGTAACAAAATGGCTCCTCTCCCGTAAACCTACGGACGGCAGCTCTTCGATTGTATGGTATACCGAAAGTCGTGTGTTTGGCTAACTATTCAAAGCATAGCATGCAATAATTGAAGTAAGAACACGTGTGTAAGCAACTCAGAAAGCACGATAATTAACTCAACCTAAGTTCACAAACTAAAGTCTACATTTTCTCACTGATATTCACTTTATCTCACAGAAGACTCTGATATCGTCATTCCTGAGCAATGTGATAACATGTATTATTATAATAAGTTTAGAACGTCCATGTTTATTTTTATTGGACAACGCAGGAAAAGCAATGCATGATTTTTGCGTATTTTAGAAAGTGAATATTAACAGTATTTTCTTTATTTTGGAATAACACTTTCTAAGTTGGAACAGATAATAGTTCAGAAAATTCTACAGGTTGAAACCCGTCCGGGAATGGAAACCACGACCCTCAGAGTTAGGCACCGAATCGCCAGCAGTTAAAACAGGCCTTAATGTAAGGGAGGCTTTACCGTATATGGCATACCGTTGCCATGCTCGTTTTCCGTAATTTGGAATGTCACTGTTCGTTTGTTTTTTACAATATGTATAGGTCGAGTATTCTATGGCCAGTCCTGTCAGCTAGGGTATTCTGTGAGTAAAACGTCAAAATAAAATATCTAATCTTGAAAGCATAAAAACGCTCTTGAAACCTTATTTACTTCTTTAAAAAAAAACAACTCAACAATTACTAGCTGGTCTTATTTTGCTGTAGTCTATTCTTTATCGCGTATCGAAACGCACAATAAAGTGATATCGTTAATGATATCATAAATATTCATTGTTTCTCAAGCTAGTAAACACACCGTGAAATGTCATACAACGCATAATATGTTTTTTATTTGATTGGGGAACTTAAGTTTATTTCCCTTACGCGACGGCGCGTTTGTCCAATGGGTTCAGGAAACCGCCATCGACGCCACTGGCAGGAAACAAAGACAAGACAAATACAGGACAATCACAGGACGTAATACAAAGACATCACAATCAGATCGGCTCCATTTTGCCTCTAAGCTCTCAGAGCACCAGGGCAACAGGAAGCTCCCTCTCAATCAGGATGGTTAAAAAACAATTGATGGAACCACAAAGTCGCTATTTAATAAAACATGACAAAAAGTAGATATCGACTGAAGGTGGGTGAAGACTGTTCCACAGGAGACGATGTATGGATTGGTTTGTTTGTTTGATTGGCTTTAACGCCGTACTTAAGGTTATTTCACCCACATGACGGCGTGCCAGCTCAATGGGTGGAGCAAACCTGTGGTTTATTATAATATACTTGTAACGTCATAACATTCATGAGGTATAAAATAAATAAAGTGTTGATTTTAATCACATCATTTGCACATTATCACTTGAACAAAGTACCATGAGAAGTATTCAAACACCCAGAAGTTACACGTGCTAATGTCCAGGTAAATGCGGATAATACAGTGGAGGAACCCCATCGATTCTTCAGCAATGGCTACTATAGCACGTATTGTATACCACTTATTAGTCCTGATATAACCGAGAATTCATATATACCTATTCTCGGTTATGAAGCTCCTATATACAATCTCGTACTTACAAGTTTATTTGCAGCTCCTGTGTCC
>JAQQZZ010025548.1:0-10950 GCA_030265115.1 Mopalia vespertina | reverse complement strand
AAACCCGCCACGGAAATAGTACCGAAGTATAGGACGTCGAGGTACTGTCAATGTCCAAATGATAAATATCGAACGTCAACGGCCTATTTAATAGGACTAACAGTCAAATATGCCCATCATGCACATCTGCCATATAAATAAAGCCATATAGGCCTAGATGCCCGACGGATTTCTATTCCGAGTTAGGCATATAGTTCCTTTTTAACCCACTCATTCCAATGTCAATTAATGTTACAGTTGCCAAATCATTAATGTCTTTTATTGCACTTGCATATAAATAATGAATATAGGCTAGATATATAACGAATGTCTATCACGATAACAGTGTTTTATGGTACTGTATAACTGCATTAGATCGATCTCTGTATAATTGTGGATCGATGGAAGTGTTTTGCCAACTGCAAAAAGAGTTCGATGATATGGGTATATATACATAATTTAAGTTCAGATTAAAACTAACAGGGAAAGGGGGACTATGGGGCTGAGGGTTGTAACGTACCGATCGACTGATGTCAACTGTTTGTCACTGTTTCACGTGCTGAATGTATGAATGAGAGTGTGGAATTGTGGGAAGAGAGTCGAAATACGTAAATAATTTGATAGTAAAACTACGTGTTTACAAATCCAGTGGGCTACACATAGAGAATTTAAATAAAGGAACCTACAGGCGGAAACCCCCGATAATGAATGAATGTATGATTATTAACACTTACAAACTTATAAACGCGTACAGTTGACGACTAGTAATTTTCCCGCTCGTAATAAAATAACGTAACAAAATAAAATCTTTGAGTGACAGGACGGCGGGGATTTGGCGGGTAATGTGCACGTGACAATTGGTTGTGAGGAGGCCCAGAACATGGATACAGTTTACTTTCATTGGAAAATTAACTGTTTATACACTTAATTTTCGATCATGTCAAACACAACGGATCTCTTTCAAATAATATATCCGAAATAGACCCGAAACGTGGATTGTTTTTGCCACATATGACGATGCTTTTTCTAGGTTTCCATAATTATCGATTTCAGACGCCCCGCCCACTTCGTCTTGCGTGAGAAAGGCGATTCAACATGGCGAGGTTAAGATTCCCTGGTAGACCAGGCTACAGATTTGATCGTTTAGGCGTTCGTTATGGCGCAGAAGAAGCAAGGAATGTCACAGATCCTTCTCTCGGTGTTGTGGCCAGTATTCATAGGGGTCTTATGCTCTTTAGAGAGTTGATTGGCGAGTCGGACGAGGTAAATCTTTTCTGGCATTTCATAGTCCAAAAATGCAAATCAAAATGGCCGACATCGGCGAATTCTTCGAGAGCTACATTAACAATAAATTGATATTTCAGTCTCCAGTAAGAGAATGAAGTGTCGATCTACATTTGCTAGATATAACACGATATATAGAAATAAGAATACCGTATTGGCATTATTTGTACATGTATCGTTTTAATATGTTACGATTCTAAAAATATACGCAGCACAAATTCCAGTCAAAATGGCGTCTTGAGATGCTACTATTATGCCTGTAAAGTTAAAAAAAAAACGAGCTGTTAAAATATTCGCGCTGTCCTGAATATTTTTTAAAACAATCCGTTAAGTTTAGATTCTTGTTTACGCTAGCGCTGGTTGGACAATTGTTGGCAAGCATTAAGTGTCTATTTTCCTGTCAGATCAAATATTTGACACTAATACTGAAGCCCTTCGATCACTTGGCATATAATATAACCTTGCACTCATCTTCAAAGACACTAGTTGACAGCTGTGAGCATGTATTTTTTGTGTGTATATGTTAAATATGCAGTTTAATAGCTGTCATTCCTCTGACTTGGGTTAGTGGGTTTGATCTTTCTCTGTACATAAATAGCAATGGTGGAGCATTAATTTTCCAACAGATTGTTTGATTGGGTTAAATGTCGTACTCAAGGGTATTTCACTTCTTATTTACACTGTTCCTTGCATAAATATGGTGGAAAACTGGAAACCTTATAAAAACCACCCCCGTGATTGCCTGAGCCATATCGTATAACTCGCACATACACAGTTACCTGATGGTTGACAGGTCACTGTGTCCTCGAACCGGTGGGTGGTACATTGAAATACCGTAGGATTGTCATTAGAAGGCAGACAGGCAAACTACAGCTGCGGGCCCCATTTCACGGAAAAACATTGCATATTTTATGGTTTTGTTAGTGTGACATTAGTTTACTGCAGAACATCACTACTGTCATATAAGTAAAATACACTTGAGTACGACAGTGAACACCAATGAATCAATCAGTATGTTGTTAACAGGTGCTTGAAGGTAGATTTCTGCATGTGCCCTGTGGTTCCCTTATAGTTAATTGACAACACAAAGCTGATTTGTTACTGCTAATTCCTATCTATAATGTCGATTCACACTCTTTATAATTGTACCAAATATTCTGGCGTCCATGGCGTCCTGTAGCTCTCTCCTATTTCATGGAAAGGGTGGCGCTGCCTTATATTGCGTTTAAAGTTACGCGGACTGCTGAGTGCTCTGTAGACACTTCATCGATAAGTCAGTGCACTGTGATGTAAAAGCTGACACATCCATCACTTGTGATTTTTATATATATGTATATCACCACAATTGAAACGTCATCTGTTATGTCCAAAAGGCAGATGACTTCGGTTCAGGGGCTTAGCCAGAAATCAAAAGTATGGTGTCCAAAATGGTCATTTTGTTTCACTTGTTAAGTAACTGGGTGTCCCAATTTTTATAGTTTCCCTATCTCCTGCATGTTAAAGTTTCTTAAAACAGGGTGTCCAAATCAGGCAATTTTGCAATTCACTTTCAGCGTTCCCAAAGGACGGTTGACACCCCTCTGCCTAAGCTCTTGTTTCAGTTTGATTTTGAACAACATTAGGGTCCTTTCGTGTTATTTGTGCATTGGGCTGGCATTTGACTTATTTATAGTATTGAACAGCCAGAAAATAAAAGTAAATGACTTAAAATATGACATTACATAGACTGCAACACCCAGAAGTAACAGTGATACATGTCACAACGATGTGTCAGACATCAATTTGTGCCGACAACATCCTGCTATAAACTTTTTTTAGTCTTTGAACAAATAACTAAAATAAAATAGTGAGTAATGTAAGGAAACATGAGTATGAGTACAGGGAGCCTAACAGAGGTGTTCAGAGAGAGCTTCCGATTGGACTGGTGCCCTCCAAGCTTAAGGGTATCACAAAACCCATCTGTTTGTGGTGTGTTTGTTTTGTGTCTTAAAATTGTCCCGTATTGTATTTTCTTGTTGCCTGTGAACATTGGGAAGGCGAGTCCTGTTGCCAGGCTGCTCACTGTTGTTCTGGTGTTCTCAGAGCTAAGGGTATTGAAAGTCAGACATCATGGAAGGAATTCATAATCATAGTTGCTTGGGCTTGTCTCGGTATTTAGAAGTTCTGATCACTGGTAAACTTTCTCAATAATAAGTGTTTTCAAGGATTATGCTTTGTATGTTTGAGGAATATCCTATTTAAATTATACAATGCTGAGGAAAGATTTATTGATTAAGTTCTCAAAATTCTCCACACACACACAAAAAAAATGATGGTAACATCCCTAAATTTTATGTTAATTGGCCATATATATTTGTTTACAGTAAGAAGAAGTAGTACATGGAAAATGTACCATTCAGAAAATCAGAAAGTTCCAGCAGCAGAAAGGCATTTCTTTATAACATTTTTGTTTTGTGTGCCTTAGTTGTGATTGTCCTGTCTTAGCCTGGTTGTTTGTCAGTGGCATCCAGGGTGGATGTGATGGGGTGTGTGCCACAAGTGTCTCATCATACGAGTGAAATGACATTGTGGTGCTAAACCCCAATCAAACCAAAGCAAATATTGAGTAAGGGATGTCCATCAATTAAAAACCACTCCTAAACCTATAGTCCATAGATAGACACAGTAATATCAATGGATCTCAATTTTGAGTTGTTTTAGTGACCTACCAGTCAGGGATGCAGCCAGAAATCAAAAGTATGGTGTCTAAAGTGGTCTTTTTGTTTCACATTTTAAGTAACTGGGACTCCAGGTTGTCCAATTTTACAGTTTCACAATCTCCTGCATGTTAAAGTTTCTTAAAACAGGGTGTCCAAATAAGGCAATTGTTCAATTCAGGGTGTCCAAAGGATGGATGGACCCCTCTGCCTAAGCCCCTGCTACCAGTATGTATATCCTGGCCTCATGGGTGAAGACAATACTTAATATTGACATCAGTTTTTGACATAAAGACAACCATGAAATATATCGTGCTCACATTTAATGTTTGTAGAAATTTATACTAAGCATATTATCTGTGAGAGAAATTGGTTCATACTGTAATGAATCTTGTGGCTCAGATGATACAAGATCTGAAAATAAACATGACTAAGACAACAGCCAAATGTTCCGGGTGTGATAATGGGTGAATGAAGGAAAATTTTACTCTCTCACAGTACATTTTTAATTTCTAAACAATAAATTTGAAAAAATTAACTTTGGTATTTGAAATACGTTCTGTTCCCCTTAAAACAGAAGTGCATTATTCAAGTTGAGTGAATGGTAAAAGAATTTTAAAAAATTCAATAACGCTAAGGGGATCGCTAGGACTGGGAATTGTCTGTTCCATAACATCCAAAAAACTACTGAAAAGGTTTTATCTTAGTGGTAGGTAATGCAAGGGGATTACATCATGTGACCCAGATTCATTGACTTGTTTACACAACCGAAAAGAAAAACTTGTAATTTAAAGCACCTGAAGAAATCTAGCCCCCTTTTTTTGTCCAGTTAACTTATACGAATTAAGACCTAGGTTACAGTGACCTCCCTTGAATATCCTGTATTTAGAATATATATGTAGGGTATATTGGAACTACAGAATTGTTATAGTCTGTTTCTAGCAGTGGTTTGTAAATAGAGCAAAACCCACTCAGCTTTTTAACACTGAACTGTTATACAGTCAGTTATATTTCACTCGGCCTACATTTGCTTCCTGCTGAATGTGATATAAATTAATCTGTCAATTTGTTTAATGTTAAGGTCTTTTCAATAGGATTTATTCTCTGAATTGCCGAACCCTGGAACAGTTGCAGTTATTTTATCAAATTACTTGAAAATTAATTTTTAAGTTAAAATTTGAAAGTAAAAAGTTTGAACTACATTTGCTTCTTTGCCTAAATTTGAAAACGGGCACTTCTAGGAAACATTTATATTTATAATACATGTATTTGTGCTGATGGGGTATGGCTGCTTTAACAGTATCTTCATAATTGATTTTAGTAATTTGTTTGAATATGTATCCCTAATACATTAATATAAACATACCCTTAAATAAGCTGTTTGTCAATGAAACATATCTTGTGTGTAGATATAATATTTATTTAAATGAAGAATGAGAATTATGTGCAGCCTGGAATGATCCTTTTGCTTGTATCTTTAGGAGTGTATTGCATTGTTCTCAACATTGATTTCCACATATTGATCTCCCAGGTTTTTTTTGTTGTTGTCTTAGTCATGTTTCATGGTAGTTCTGTTTGCAATGTTTTAGAAGAATTCTATTCAATTTCCATACTGGTTGTGTTTACATTAATCTTCTCTCCAAGGCCTAATGATTTTCAACACGACTCTACTCAGTGTCTGACTCTGTTCTTGACTGGTATAAATGCTTGAGCTTACAACATATTGTCTGTGGCATCTTTATGATTGATCACTCTGAAAATGGATTGATGAATGGAGGTTTGATGGCATGCTCTAGGGTATCTCACTCTAACAGCAATGTTCTATTCCAACAATATACCAGTCTTGTCTTTGTTTGTTGCATAGACTTGAGAGTGATTTCCTTCACCCTTTGGGCTGACATGCCGTCATATGAGTGAAATAACCTTAAGTAGGACATTAAACTCCAATCAAACAAACAAACCAACCAACAGAACATGAAACTGACACTAAAACAAACAATAAAATGTGAAGTGTTTTGCAATACTGAATTATAAATTTTAACTTAGTGCTAAGAAAAGACTAGTTGCACACTAAATAAACTTCCCTTAAACATATGACTCCCTAGAAGTGGGGTGCTACCAGTGGCACATAGAGCCAGCATAATTTACTAAGATCTTTAGTAAACATTGACAATTTGACGATTGTTCGTCATAAACCATACTCTGTCAATTGCCTTAATTCCTTGCCTTAATATCCCGTGTAATTATATTAGGTCATGCAGCTTGATGTACTAAGTTCTTGCTGGGCCATTTTTATCTCGAAATGCAGAACCTTTTATTCCATTTATTTCAAGTTAAATATTCAATCTTTTTCCAAGTGAAAAAAACGAATTGCAAATTTTGCTTGCATATAATTTAATTCGAGCTTCTCAATTTGATGCGATCCAGATCAAGCAATCGGTGAACACTACGGTACGGGGAAGAACATATGTCTGTCTTTCCTGTTCACTTTCTGTTCAATGACCAATTTAGGAGTAATGAATATATGTGGTTGTTTGCTGTCAAGTATAATATTGATTCCATGTTGTATGGCACTATAGAGGTCCAGCAAATCAGACAGCACATAGCAGTCACTAGAATTCTGTGAGTAAGATGTAAAACTCACAGTCCATGCATATAAAGAAAGTCTTGTGTGATTTGTGCAGATTAAGTCGTCTGATGCTTTGAATCAGTGTACCGTAGGGGTACACATTTGTAGCGACATGCAGATTTCCACAGTAATTACCTCCATGTTTCGCTGTGACTGTAGAAGCCAATCAGGGTAAAAAAGACTAAAATCATTGCAAATTGCTGAGATGGCTGTGCTTCATTCAAATAGGGGCCCATGGCTGTGGTTTAGTGGTTGTGTGACTTGTGTCGGCCTGCTAATCCTTCTTTGATGTACTACACAAGAGTTCCAGCCCATCAGTTGCCATCAGGTATATGAATGAGTCCCACAATGTGGCTTTGGCAAATGTGGGTGTGGTTTTTATGAGGCTCTCTCACGGTTTTTCGTCATATTTAAACAACGAACAGTGTGAAATGGACAATCCGTTGTCATATCATGAAATACCCTTAAGATGTTAAACCCTAATCAAACAAATCATTCAAATAGTACTAGAATATAATATAAGCTTACATCATATTTACACCCACTGTTGAAACAAGTCTGTCATATATTGTTACTTTGCTGCAATGGAAACCCCAATATCAAATCTCTTCATTTGTGAACAGTTAAATTGTTTCATTGCCTATTGCTTTGGTGTATATTTCTTATGAACATTTAAGAGTTGGACTGTTGAGGAATAAATTTGATTGTCACTGCAGTCACATTTTCATGTAATTAAAGTAATCAAAAAGTGATATTACCAAATGGTTATATAGTATAATATCTGACCTCCTGAATACACTCAATAGTGTAGGTCTATTGACTTCACCGCCCCTGGGAAATAGTCAATATAGTGTAGGTCTATTGACCTCACCACCCGTGGAAAATAGTCAATATAGTGTGGGTCTATTGACTTCACCACCCCTAGGAAATAGTCAATATAGTGTAGGTCTATTGACCTCACCACCACTGGGAAATAGTCAATATAGTATAGGTCTATTGACCTCACCACCCCTGGAAAATAGTCAATATAGTGTGGGTCTATTGACCTCACCACCCCTGTAAAATAGTCAATATACTGTAGGTCTAATCTATTGACCTCACCACCCCTGGAGCATAGTCATTATAGTGTAGGTCTATTGACCTCACCACCCCTGGAAAATAGTCAATATACTGTAGGTCTAATCTATTGACCTCACCACCCCTGGAACATAGTCATTATAGTGTAGGTCTATTAACCTCACCACCCCTGGAACATAGTCATTATAGTGTATGTCTATTGACCTCACCACCCCTGGAAAATAGTCAATATACTGTAGGTCTAATCTATTGACCTCACCACCCCTGGAAAATCATGCAACCATACAACCGTAGTTGTGAAAAACCATAGTTTGGTTAAAATCCCATGCCTTGGGGAGAAATTTTGAAAATAATATATAGGACTAGGCCTATTAAAGCCGTCTACCATATGATTTGAGAAAAGAATTTTGTGATCTTACATGTTGTGTTTGTGCGACCCATTATCCAGGAGTGGACATCTATAAATCACACAGCTCTTAAATGAACTATTGAAAAAAAGTTAAAAAAAAAGGAATTTAATCTTTTATCTTCATGTATGTTACAGGATGATGAATTTGAAGGATTTACTGTTCAAGATGTACGTCTGGCGACTAAGAAGCTGGCAGCTTTACCAGAGATGCAGGCTGCTAATAAACGTAAATCCACAGTGTCACCAGCACATGTTAATGTGGATAATTCTACCAGTACACGAATGGCTGAAGCAAAAAACTCGCTTGAATCCTTGCCCGCTGCCGAACGAACAAGGAGCAGGCAGAAAACTGTGGTCAGAAAGTCTTACAAAAACATGATTGATCAAGGCCTAGCCAAACCGAGCAAATCTCATTTCGTAGCCAGTATTAAAGAACTAAACAGAACACTGAACACAAAAGAGAAGAAAAAACAGAAATTAAAGAAACCTGTTTCACAAGAAAGTGATGAAATTGCTCTGAACAAAAAAGAATTAACAAAGTTAAAAAACATTAAAATACGAGTTGATAGGAAAGGTGCCAAAATTATTCGTTGTCGAGGACGACCAAGTATATATGATAGACAAAGTGATTTGTTAATGGACAATCCTGTAGCTCAGGGGAAGGGAAGACCTGTTAAGGGAGATAATTCAGGGACTCGGGTCAAACACAAGGTGCCTATGCCACACAAGGGCCCTGGGCGACCACAGAAAGTTATTCACGTTCCATCTACTAAACTGACGGACAAGTCTCGGGCTAAACATTTGTTAGCCAAAGCCAAAAAAGGCCCCAAATCAATCGCTCAAATTTGTGATCAGGAAAAACACCAGAGAAAAACTTTTATTTTGCCAACTCAGAGTTCGCGATCTTCTCGTGTTATTAAACCTAACAAACGGTTTCTAGAGGAGGATAACTTGAGTGCTAGCTCTCCCAAAAAGGGTAGATTTAATGAACCCAGTGGTATTTCCTCTCCATTGTTTGTCCAAATTGATGATGATTATGAGGACGAAGTCTCAGGGGCGTGGTCAGATGTTGATTCCCCTGCACTTAAGGAACCCTCTACTTCAAGGAGCAGTCAAGGATATAAGTCTGCTAACATGTTTGAAGATGAACAGAAAACTTGTCTGTTTGAACAGCCGTTGATTGTGTCTGGGAAACGTCAATGGAAGCCCAGTCTGAAAGTGAGAATGAAACTTGGAGGGGAAGATACAAGTGATCTAATAAGAAAAAGTGAAAACCATAAATCTAGTGAAGGCCTCCTCGGCTCACCCCATGGCCCAGTGTCTCCTTCATTTATACCTACAAGCCCTTTCTCTGAGCCTCGCTTTGGACTCTTCAGTCAAATGGGTGCTTTAGGAATGTCTGCTAAAGGAGCTGCCTCCTCTCGATTAATACCTGATCGTGAAGCAGAGGCAGAGGCTAAAAAACGCAGTGGTAACAATATTCTGAGACGTGCAAAATTGCAGCTTAACCGAGCAGCTCTTAATCGCTCCAAAGCAGCATTAGCACGGAAACTGAAAGCTGATATGAAAAAGGAGGCGAAACTGGAGCAGAGACGTCAGAAACAGTATGGACCGTTGAGCCCCCTGGGTACCCTCAGTAGCTTACATCTTCATACCACCCCTCCGAAATCTGGATTTGAATCCCCTCCCCTTTCACCTAATTCACACCCAATAGGTAAGTATTTAGCCATAGATAAGGTCCTCCCTCTAAGGGCAGGTTGTTAGAGTGTAGCTCTAGGAAGATTAGTTTTCCAACAAAGAAAAGCACGTTTAAATATTTTATTGCAGAGCTCCATTTGTCTGTGACAGTGTCCATCGTTGTCTGGTTTTATCTTGAGAACTGTTAAATATTTTTATACCAAGCTTGGTACATACATAAGTCAGGTTCTGATGTGATGTCTTTTGCTATTCTTGCGTTTTTTTAGACAATAACTTGTTTTTTCCAATTTTCTAGAAGTTTAAAATATGCCATACTTTAGAACTGTTTAATATTTTGAAACTCAACTTTATACATACTTCAATCAGGTACTGAAGTGGTGCCTTATGTTATTTTTATGTTTCTACACAGCATATAAAACTAATGTGCACATTGTTATTTCCTAGGTCATAGGTTAATGTGTCATACTCAGAGCATATGTGAGATTTGCTTTGCTCACTTCTGCTCTATTTTGTAAAACTATTTGGGATCTGCTGATGGCTAAAGCAACAAAAGATTAGAAATTTACTCAAATGTATGTATTTTATATCATCCAAGCAGTTTTAGTTTGTAAATAGGAGTGTAACAATACAAGTAGCTGTCTATTTATTGCAATAGATGCTTCTGCTGTAGTCCGCAATCGATAATGTTTGGGTGAACCAGGCCTCTCAACGAAAGGAGTGTGATCACTCGCCTTGTTCTCACCCAAGTTGAGAATAAGGAGAGTGACAGCTTACTCGCCTGGGCCTGGTTGCTTAAAGCACTATTTAATTTAATCCACTATTAGACTTTGATGATGTCTGTCACACACCATGTTGATGGTCTATCTCTAACCCGATGTTAGTAAATTTGTTTCCAAATTTACCTATGTTAATTTTAAAAACTCTCCACAGCTAGCTTTAATCTAAATGTAGGAGAGTGGTGGATCACTCGCCTATATTTTATTTGTCGAGAGCCATGTGAAGCAATACCAGGGGTCAAAATGTTCAAATTTTAGCTATTCTGTCCAAATTGACATCTTCTTGACTTACAGTAACCTATATTATAAATTTATTAAGATTGTGCTGATTTGGCTTGTGTATATATATAACTTTTTTTTTTTTTTTTTTAAAGCTTTCAAGCAAAAATGAACCACATCCAC
>JAQQZZ010025526.1:0-10951 GCA_030265115.1 Mopalia vespertina | reverse complement strand
TTTGAAGTTAATCGGTGAATTTGTTTTCAAGGTAGTGTGTTCACAAACATTTGTGACGGTGGAAGGACGGACGGACGCCGAGTAGCATTTGTAAGTCACCCCCTACTATAGTGGTGGTGGACAAAAATCTTTTACGTGTGAACAGGGTTTTTCTATACCAGTTCCACCTAAAAAAGTCATCAGTATGGAAACAAAACACCACACATGTAAACTGATATAAGGTTTGAGATGGAGCAACGAAGTGGGTCAATTAATAGAGACTTTAATTTCAAGATAAATAGTTTTCACATTTCGATTATAATTGGCAATGCGTCTAAAGGCATTTGTAAGTGTATATTATAACATGTTGATCCAAATGAGAAATTGTTTACATGTCGAATTTACGCGGTGAAGACAGGGAATCCCTTTTCGCTATAGTTGAGTACTCGCCACTTGAATGCCAAAATAAATAGTTGTCACATTTCGATAAAATTTGGCGTAGCGTCTAAAGGCATGTGTAAGTGTGTGTGTTGTAAAATTTTCGCACAAAGAGAAACTATTTACGTGTCGTACTCGCGTATTAAAGACGGGAAATGCCTTTTCGCTTTTGGAGTGTTCACAAGAAAATTGCCACTAAAGGCTTTAATATAACAACAGAAACAGTAAGAAAGTAGTGGGCTATGAAGACGAAACACTTGCACATTGAAATATATAAATTACGTTGTGGTGTTTCCCTTAGGTTTCTCAAACGAGAGGGAAATCCCTTGAAAAGCCTAAAATGCGCTTCGGCGAGCTCAGGAATGACGTCACTATCCAAAATGGCGCCTAGCCCAATAACAGTAAATCAATATTGTATGTATTGGCTATGTTCACAAAGCTATGAGAAGGTCAGCTCGGATAGCCCAACAGAAGCCAACTTAACTAAATCCTGCAAAACTTCTAGTGGGGAATGTCGCGAATAAACTTTTTCATTAACAAAAAGGTCGATGTTTACTATTTCTGTCCAATGTATCTGTCACGCGTTTATCTCGTTTCTCTTTTCATATGTTAATGTCACGCGCTTCATTTCAATTCTGATTGGCCTATATCAGCTTTTAACACTCTTATAGTTCACTAAACTAGGCGCTTCTTGGTCAGTCTTTTGTAAAACATGAAGAGTTCCAGCATTCATCATTCAGCATAATGTTAACTACCACTAAAGCTTTGGTCAATTGTACCAACTTTATTTAATAAAATAATAACCGCTTGAACCTCGGAGTTCGTTTTATTTTGGACTATGTAGCTCGGCTCTAAACTCAAGTGATCAATTTGAAACTTTTCAACAGTTAGGAAATCCTTAAAAATCGTTATCTCCTATAACAACTTAAGGAACAAAGTGAAAGTTGCTTCACATATAAAGTTGAAACCAAGGCACACAATTTTATCGAAACATGTCGAAACATTTCACGAAAATCAGCTATCTTGCATCGAATCGAAACCAATTTACCGCTTAAAAATTGTCCTCTATGTACTAAGTGTACCATGTAACTTGATATGGTGAATTCGCTGCCATCAGATCCACTTGTCTATTTCTTCCCATAATGAATCTCATAGGTAAGTCATGGCTTTATTATTCAGAAAGTATATATATTTAACAATGATCCCGAACAATCCCTCGAAGTCTCTAAAAAAAACAACACTGCTCCATAAGACGCTATATAGTGTTAAATTGAAATGGTAACTTTATCATAGACACTGCCTGGCACTGAACCTGAGAGATAAGTAAAACCATCTGTGATACAGGTTCGATCCTATAAGTACTTTACATTTGAAGTAAATCCCATACTTATAATTTACGTTCTACATATGTGCTGTAATGGATTAACTATTTTGTATTATATGACTATATTCTTAAGTTAATGTAATCCCCTCTATCAGTTTTGACAATAAACACAAAAAGCCATTCTTCGCTGGGCAGCCGTTCACTAATCGCAGTCTTTCGTGATCTCAGTTATCCTATTGTCTCGATTTTATGCTCCCAATTTCTTTCAGCGTAGAAAAAGTAAATAAGTTTGTAACAAAAGCAATGCAAAACACCAGCGACCTGTCTAACGATTGGGCTCATCGTGTTTTAATTTGGGTCACAGGCGGCCAATTTTATATTATCTTGAACGTTGTCACTTTAATGCAGGCAGTTTAATGTTTTACTCCCTCATGACATTTTATTTTCTCCTTTTTAGTCTTTTATTGTAACATATTTCTCGCAACGTTGAAATATTTATACCGACATCGTGTTAAAGAATGTCACATATCACATATCTACACTTGTAACGACAACAATTCTTTAATAGTCAATAACGAGACAGGTAAATCGAAGTTGCGATATACAAACTCTTAATACAACGCTATCTTACTCTTAATTATAAGACAAACTAACTCGTAATTACGACATTCTGAGCTAAACTCATAATTTTTTTAATTTTTTTTTTAATAATAATTTATTTTATCGTAATAACACAGTAAGGTTCGTATTGTTTTGTCAACTCACAATTACCTCGGGAAACACGTGTTAAATCATATAACAGTTGTCGTTTTTGTTTTGCTGTATATTAAGATGTATGAGTGTATGATAAGTCTACTTGGTGCATATACGAAACTGACGGGATGTTGACTTCCGGGTGTATGTATTCAACACATGGTTATATTTTCAAGTTTTCTCCAATAACGTTGATGTAGATAGAATTATGCGAAATAAAATGTAATCTTCTGTCACGAGGTTTGTGTAGTATATGTCCAGAGTCATGGCGGTGACAAAACAGAGCCCGCATGCAGTTGGTTCCTAGTAAAGTTAATATACTCTCTCTAAATTCACCAAAGCAGACGAGTGAAAATAATTCACCTAAACCTGAAACATAACTTGTCTGTACACAAATAAAATAATCCCGGATTCTGGTTTATGTTACATGTTATTCACCCGGAACTATGTACTAAGTAGAGACAAACATTCGTATTTGTGAAATACTTTAGCAGGTGCGTTGAATACAATGTTATCTTTTTCAGACACTTGTCCATTATATACTATACTGACACAATTGCATCTTCAAAAACGAAAATGTTCAGCGTATACGACAGTTTGCCTTTGATCAATAGCATATATCTTTTTTCAGTTTGAATAATGACCTTCTTGCTAGAGTTTTTATAATCAATGTATATGTATATGCTGTGATATAGTGTGATTCCAACGGAAAAATATGACACAGATAAAAGTTATAACTCTAAAAAACATCAAGCCTTCATGGTGGAACCTGGTGGTTTAATAACTGACTTAACTAAACACCGACGTTATATGCGAAGATGAATGCTCTTGAACACCCCGCAAAACACCAATCAATCGTTATTTAATGATGTAAATCCAGATTGTTAGGGTGATACAACCGGGTATCTTGTATCTTTAAATAAATTTAATTGTAATTGCAGTCAACAGTTCGATAGTGGTTGACGAGAGCACTCAGTACCCTGGAGCTCTCTCGCATATAACGGCCAATATGAAGCGGTTTCGTTCTGTGGAATATCGGTGATATTTGGTTGTTTACTATTAGTTGTATAGAGCCCGTATGTCACATCACGTGATCTGCGATATTAAACGTAAATCACTCGACTTCCGGGTACCTTCTACATTTATTCTAGTTTTTGTTTAAACGGAAAGTTAAAAAGATGGCGATTCCCCCTTCAAGTTCTACAGCTGAACACAACAACAACAACAACAAATTTTACTCAATTTTATTCAAACCATAGCGATATGTACAAACAAGGTACCCGGAAGTCAAGTCTTTAATTCATTTAATCATCGGACTCAATGATTCATTTATTCCATTACGCTCAGTGGACTCATCGGTTATCTCATCATTAGACATTAAGTCATCGGACTAAATGATACATTTTATTCTATTACGTTCAGTGGATTCTTAGGGTAATTGATTCTCTTACGTATTGGACCGAGTGGGCATTGAATCGCTCGATAATTGGACACTGAGTCACTTGCTAGGTCGACTTATTCGTTCATGAGTAACTGGATACATTTGTTGATGTTGGTATTACTCCTATAACACCATGTGGGCCAAACAGGCTGAATCTATGATCGAAAACATCGAATAATGAATGCTGCAAAGCTTTTCATAGAAACAATACCACATTCCTCAAGGGTTGTGGCTATGATATAGTTCAAATGCCAGCTCTGTTTGGCTTTCCACTTAGAATTAACCGAAAGTTTTTCTTGAAGCGCCTTTCTCCACCATGTTTATTTCAGGTCATACTTTAGAAAGTTTTCTTTGAAACTTTTATATTGACAGTTTTACTGTGTATTGAAATCTTAAGTACTCACAAATCATATCAGTATTCAATAGTGTAAACCGGTTTCAGGCGGTTGAATATTCAAATGACCATAATAAAACATGTCGGCCACATGCATTTGAATATACTCTCATAGAAAAACTACCCAATAACCTCGATTTGTTATGAGTATGCTATGTGGTGTGTACACAACAAGAGAAGGTAATAAGTAATTTGTTATTACATTTTGTCAAATTGTTTTGCACTGATTGGTCGAACAACGTCAAGTGACATTAAACAAAACCTGACGATGCATGATATCTGTAGATGCCGTATATTACAGTAGTGTTGCACGTTGGAGCGTGGGGCTTGGAAATTATTATTCTCCGCGTCAAAGTTATCTACTCTTGGCTCACTTGAAAGCTTTCTCCAATAAAGCAGACGTTCACTCCGTCGCGTGAAATTGTTCTTTTGTAAAGCAAGGTCGATCTTGTTTTATAGACGGTTACAAAGTGAGTCTATCTAGCAAATATTTACCAGTAAAAAAAAATGTCAGAAACACTGGAACGAACTCTTCGGTAGTACAAAAGAAGTAATGCACGTTTGAGAATGGAACACCATTATTTGTCAGCTCTCGACAGCTCTCGACAATGGAACATCAAATGTCTCGAGCTAGCAACTCCTGACGTTCAATTCTTGACCACGCAGTATTTGTAAAATATCTTTATGGTTATTGGCAATATATATATTTATTAATTGGTTGAGCTTTATGGTTAAGGTCCTTACAAATTGTAGGACGCCAATGAATTCCAACAGTAACATATCCACATTGATACAGCTATCAAATGATAAGTGTATTGTTCTGTTGTGTAACCAATGTTCATTAAAACATATAACATAGCATGAACTATGACACAGACATATACAGTACATAGAGATAATCTGTTTACAAACTATATATATACGTCCGCGTTATACTGCTGACAATGTATTGTAATATGTTTGTGCCGAGAGTAATTAAGAGAACTATTGAGAGAAAAAAGTAACTAACTCGCAGTCTGTCAACCACGAATAACAAATATTTTAAGACAGAAATTAAGTATATTAGTGCAAACCATGAAGCCTTTCAGTATGGACAACCCCTTCGAGGTCAAAATTTTTCATTTTTTTGTTTGGTTATAAGAACATTATAATTTTGTCCTGCACTTTGTGAAAAAGTTATATAAAATTCCAGTTAGATGTTATTTAATTTTAAGTTTGAAAATTTGGACTCAGTTCTTTGCAAGTGTACAATTGGGTGGGTTTGCACGATTTCTAGCACTTTTTATCGAATATAAGTTTATCAACTCTGTTATCTATAAAACCCTTTGAGCTACACTCGTGAAATTCGTCATGCTTATTCGTGACATAATAATAATCTATAGATAAAAGGGTATATCAAATTTTGTTTTCTTGCCTAGTTATCTCTTTATAGCAATTTTCCTAAAAATTAACTATGTAAATTGGACTTTTTGCATTAAAACATTAATAATTTTAAAAAAAAGATACCCGTTACTAGATTATTATGTCACTAATAAGCATGACGAATTTCAGGGGTGTACCTTCTAGCTCAAAGTAACATCCGTAGGAGGACATAGTTACAGAAATTAAAACGTTCAGGTTTGACATACGCTCGGTCAATTAAGTCGCTTTCTTTGGAACCAGGTGGAAACCCAGTTGATATTCTTGCTACCGAGTTTAACCCTAGTAGATATCATTAAGCTCCATGGATAAAGTACTTTTTGTTCTATATCCAATAGGATTCTCTCTCCATCCTGACATATTTGTTTAGTTTCCAGCCTTGAACGAACAATTTGTTTGTTAGAATATTATAATTTTAAAATGATATTTAACTGCAGGTTCGGAGAACCGTTAAACTAAACGTCTTATAACCACTACATTTACATTACTTAATAGTTGGATAGTAATCTTTCTGGAGCACTATTTTTTTAATTGCTCTAGTTTATTAAATATGTAAGTAAAGACTGGGATGATATATGAATTTAACGTTTTTTCACCTTGTTTACCAGAATATACAGAATTACACCTTATCGACCGGCGCGTTGAACGGGTCGGTAAAATCCAGGTAATTGATGTTATTGCTAATTGATATGGGCTCAAAGCCAACAAAGACTTAGTCCTATTCAGATAACTCCAAATTATGTTTATCAGGGCACCTATTGACATTGTTATATTTGTAGTAATATCACAGTTTTTCTAAACTACGAACAACAGTATGGCTATTTGGTATAATATTTTAAATAAATATATTATTTTGCAATGTACGTATGTTTGTTTGATTAATTGTCTGACTTCATTTAAAATTCCTATTCCTATATATTCTTGTACATGTCACTAATATGTTCACCCTTAACGGTAGCAAAATAAAGACGAAATATTCAATCAAAATGAGTCCTTCGTTCTTCGGAGTTGCACTACTCGTGTACTAATTGAATGTATCCGTAAGGAAATGCGATTCTGGTTGTCTCAGCAGCTACTCAAACCTGGTATTGACACTGGTTTTATAATATAAGTCGACTCGGTTAACGTAACCCAAATGCGCTGTACCATCACTGCTGCTGTATACCTGGGCGAGTAACAAGTAACTCGGCCGCGCAACCAATTCAAACTTTTAACTTAGATTCAGTTTGATAAAATTAATAACAGTTAAAATGAATCTGCTTACCTGTAAATACAGCGAAGGCAGCAATGATACACTTCATCCTCAAATTTGTGTCTCAATATCTTGGTGTGAAAACAAGTATGTAAAAGACAGGTTAAACCTTGATAGATTCTGCTCCGTGTCTAGTCAGACTTACACTGCGTCTATATCCTGTACAAGCCTGTAAACCATACGCGCTGTATTTTATGTCTATGGCGGATGAATAGGAACGTTGAGGTCACAGTGTATTGTATTGAATTGTTCCGGGTATTAAGAATGGCAACCTAGCTCATAACAAACACACCACTGGAGCGTTTATTATATGAATAAACTAGCATGATATTCACATTTATGACAGATTTTGCTGCACAATATGTAGGTTTGGGGGCCTGGTGTGTTCAACACACTTAAGGGACCCAGGGGTTTGAACTGTAACGTTTGAGCTTTGAGGGATGACAACTATGACACTAGACATATGCCATGGGCCGGTTGCTCGAAGGACTTTTAAATTTAATCCGCTATTAGATGACGTCACGCCATGTTGAAGGTCTATCTCTAACCCGGTATTAGTGATTTAATCTGGTGTTAGCGGCTAATCTTCTTTCGAGCAACTGGCCCATGCTCAATTATGCTAATTGACGTGTTTTGGTTTCTAAACGGCCTTCTGATTTATTAATTTCTAATTTAAAGAAATTTAAGTAGAATTTTGCAAAGAAAAAAAAAATAAAAGTAAAAAAACGTCCCATACTTGATAGCTCGCTTAACGTTATGGTTAATGTATTCAGATGGGGACTTGAAAGCATAACCCACTGTTAAGAAACCAGAAAATAAGTTATTTTAACACGCCTACTGCCCGTGATGTATGTTAAAATATCTAACATGTGATTGGTCCCGGCTTTTCATTTCCTTGTATGGAATTCAATTGACAATAAAAGTATGGTTATACATATATATACTATATATTTCTACATATGAAATCAGTCACGCAGAAAACTGTAGATATGTATGGCTGTTTTGTGCATACTGTGATATACTGCATTATTTGTCTTCACAATTCTGTAGCCTAGATTGGCCTAACTTTTTCACTGCACCATGTATGCCAACAGTCCACATTATACTGGCCTACATTTTGCAGCATTCCACGAAACAACCATTGTTATACTGTTCTTTACCTGTAAACGTGTATCTTTTTATATATTTTCTATAATGTTAAAGCTCACAGCCCGTGACTGCATTAACAACTTCAACTGTCAATGTTGACTGAGTTTATTAACGCCGTACCTGAGGTTCAATATTTCACCCAATGCTATGTGACAGCGGTGTGCTGTATGAACGAGTAATGTTGGTGCCACTAATTAGGTACGCTCGTATGACCAATGGTCGACCTAAACCCGAATCTCAGTCAGGACGAACCATTGGTTCAAAAGGCCCCGTGTATCGTCTATATAGGGCCTTTAAATGGAAAGAGCAGTGATATTCAACCAAAATCTTATAATTTTCATTATATATTTAAATTTTGAAAGACAATATCCTATGTCGGATTTGCAACCGAGTAGGCATAGCCGTTAATAAGTTAATCTAAAAGCCGGAAGTGACGGTCCCCTGATGTCTGAACTGCCGGATGGTTTATATCTCCTGGCTGCAATAACCCCTATTTCCCTTGAAAGGCCACCATTAAACATACTAAATATGATATCGACTTATCGTTTCTTCATCTTATAAAATCACCTGGGGTTACAAATATAAACCTACCTACGACCACTGGTAGCTGACATTTTGGGCGTGGACAACCCTATTCATGACGTCACGCGACTTACACTCTTGTGTGTCACGGGTTAATAACATGTGTGAACTATCAAAGGTCAACGTTACTAGAAACAGTCGACTCTATGGTTCTCGTGGCGTAGGCCCCTAGTGTGACAAGAAAGATATTTGATTGGTCAATATTTGTGGAGTTCTTCTGATTAGCGATTAAAGTAGCAAGACATGGGCGCGTGGATGAATTTGACTGTAGCTTAAGCAATACCCAATGTTTAAGATCCAATTATAAAATGGATATAGCTTGATTAGAACATTAGAGAGCATAATTCAACACTAGAAATGATGCCCGTTATACCTATATGTATTTTATTGCAGGGAGGAGCATCGTTTTAAGCGACACAACACACGGCACGGTGTGTACATTAGTCTAACGAGTTACTTTAAATCGTATAAACCAAATTAACGGAATGTGTTGGATTGAATTGTGTACAGGCATACTTTTCGTGGCGATACCAGCATCTAACTATTATAAAATTCAGATCACTGTATTCCTTCATATATGTCCACTACAAACGATTCGGATGGAAGTTTATGAATTTTCAACCAGGCTATAGCTCATAAATTAGACGTAAATGTTACACATCCAGGGTAGATGTGTAACATTAGACCTACATCTAATTTATTCTGTTAGCTGTAGCACATGCATGTGGGCCTTACATGGTCGTGTAGACCTATTATGTCTCTACTGCTTTCAATATTGTCTCATCTGCCGCGGCGGCACATAGGGCTACTCGGGTCTTAACGGGTATCGCTATGTTTTGAATTTGAAGTAAACCTATGTAAGGAGACTCAAACACATCAATGAATTTTAATGTTGACAATCAGGCAATGAACAGGAAGACATCGTACATAGGAGGAACGTTGCTGTTTATCGCTTATGACATTTCTGTGAAGTCCATATAGAAGTGATCACCAACGTCGATTCCGAGAAATGCAACATCAATCTATGGTGGCCGCATATCAATCAGTGAGGTCACAACAGGACGGAAATAAGAGTGACTTATCTTCGCTGTGAACAATAACGTCACTTCCGGATTTTAAGTTAACTAATTTACGGCTATCCTTACGCGGTTGCAAATGCGACATGTGCTATTGTCTTTTAAATTTGCAATGAAAACAATAAGCATTGGTCAAAGTCGTTTGTCTTTCCTTAAAGTCACGTCATGTGATCTGCGATATTTTACGCAATTCATTCCGGGTAATCTTTAATAGTTTTTGATGGGAGGATTGGGATGGAGCTTCCTGTTGTCCTGGTGCTCTCAGAGCAAAGCGGTAGCATGAAGCCGATCTGTTTGTGATGCAGCTTTGTATTGTTTCCTGTTTTTATCCGGTTTTGTCTTTGTTTGTTGCCAGTGGTGTCAATGTTGATTTCCTTCCGTTAAACCCCAACGGAAGTTAAAAACTAATGGAAATTCTCTCTTCCAGTCATGCAGCTGCGCCCTATAGCTACACAAACTATGGCTCTGAAAGGTCGGTTTTCAAAGCATAACGACAGAGTTTGAACGAGGTACCCGGAAGTCAAGTAGAAGAGAACGAGACTTACATGCCCTATTGCCGCCACAGGGCGCTGGTCTATAACAGCAATGAAAAGCTGATCATTCTACGGACTTTTCACTTTTCGAGTTCATGCTTGTTGACAGACGCGTGTTGTTGTTGCACCAGGTTTTTATTTCAATTAGACAACGATAGCTTGTCGGTACTTTGGTGTGAATTTTGGCCCCAAATTTTCTTGTGACAGCGATCGCTTGTCGATACTGAAAATTGACGATACTTACCACAATATCACTGGGAAGATGTTTCCAGTCCTGGTGGACGATATCGAATCAAATGCCAGTCAAAGCGCTGCCCGCCACCTCTAACTTTCGCTTCCGAACCCCTATTTTATTTAAACAATGTCCGAAAGTGGAGGCAGAACTTTAACAAATTTATTATTTAACAATTAAAGGGTTTTCAAGTCGGATTTTCTTCAACCAGTTTCTCGATGAAGATGTCAACGTTGCGTAAGCTCCAACGCGCTGCGTCTGAAATAAAAACTAACAGTTAAACATTTTTTATACATTCAGCTGCATTTTGTAACCATCAAGTACCATCTAGCTTTTTAACGCAGACTGGGAACTTTGGGATAAACACGCACCATTACTG
>JAQQZZ010025515.1:0-10952 GCA_030265115.1 Mopalia vespertina | reverse complement strand
GGACAATCCGTCGTCATATAAGTGAAATACCCTTGAGTACGACGTTAAACCCCAATCAAACAAACAAACAAACACTTAATTTCACGAGACCGTTTTTATTAGTTATAGTCTTATACGTTTTCACCCTTGCCACAATTGGCCTAAAAAACAAGGGAAACATTTCATTGGACTATTGTAGTTTTGTAGACTTCAGTTAACTCAGGTTTTTTCGTCTGTGAGGCAAGGTAGGAATTGAAGAGAGGCTTGAAATGGAGGGCGCTTCCTGTGCCCTGGTGCTCTCAGAGCTAAGTTGTAACATTAAGCAGATCTGTTTATGATGTCTTTTTATTGGTTCCTGTCCTGTTTTTGGTATCAAGGGTGATTTCCTTCACCCATTGGGCTAGCAAGCCATCATGTGAGTGAAATAACCTTAAGAACGGTGTTAAAACCCAATCAAACAAAACAAACAAATCTTTTCCACCTTGCCTATGGAAGATGGAATATAGCATGCTATAGTATTCCATTGGTTGTTGCTGCTGCAACTTCTCTACCATTCACCTGAAACTAGTAGCTGTCATCAATATGTGCATATAAGCTGGTTCTTGTTATGCCCCCCTCTAGTAAAAGGAGGGGGGGGGGGGGCATATAGGTTTTACTTTTTCTGTCCGTGTGTCCATATGTCTGGGAAGCTTGTCCAGGCTGTATCTTGGTTACTATTTCATTTAGGCTTTTGTTACTTGCATAGTGCATTCTTCTATATATGCAGATGTGCAATGTAGTAAAAAATATCGTAATTAAGCAAATTTCTGCATAAATTATGCAAATTAGCCATGTCCAGAATTTATCCGACAGCTACTTTTTCAATTTGATTTTTGAAACTTGCATATTGCATTCTTCTTTATACGCAGATGTGCAACGTAGAAAAAAAATGTGTACAGTACATCAAAACAACTAACCTAATGATTTGAGCATGCAGTGTGTTCCAGCTGAGCACACAGTGACATCACCCTCATTAGGTTAATGGTATGGTTTAGACAAAAGAAATGTCTTGTGGGCTGTATTGTAGCATGAACAAAATGAATCTCGCGATTTGAGCACACATCATGTTTAGGCTGAACACATGGTTTGTTCGGACTGAACACATGGTTTGTTCAAACTGAAAACACAGTGAAGTTTCCCTCATTAGGTTAATTTTTGGGGCACTGCATGTAGTTATGTGTGTCTTGGGTGGACTGCGGGGGTGGGGGGAGGATCTTGTTTAGCAATCTCTGATTGCTTTTCTCTTGTTATTTCTCATTTTGTATGTTTAGATATCAATTTTGGAAAGAATTCCAAATAAGGGTCAGCTTACTGATAACAGCCTCATGAAAGAATATCAACAATCCAGGTAAGGAATCATTATATGGGCTAATATTCTAAATCCTGCTATTTGTAGTTTGGTTAAACAAGCATAGATTTATGATTATTGACTGCTAGTTAATATGTTTATGCATTCTATGTGTTCATTCATGTTTATCTTAGATATTGAAAAATATATTTTAAAAAAAATAATAAATTAAAAAAAATGAAAGAAAAAATAATTAAATAAATAACTAAAATTCAATACACAATTGACAATATGTTATCGCCACAGTGTAGCTAAAAGCCTCTGAATGTGAGGTAAAACAACAATAAATCAATCAATCTATGTGCTCATGTGTTTGCTAATACTGCCAAGCATAAGTATTAAAACTAGTATCATATTTTGTTTCGATTGTTCGCAGATTAAAAATTGAGAAGCTTGAAAAAGAGAAGACAGAATTATTGAATGAAGTAAAACTTTATCGTAAAAACAAACATGGAGATAAAGATGTGGTAAGTGGCCTATGATAATTTGTTTGTTTGTATACAACTTGGATTGTTTGTGTGGGGTTTTATGCTGCACTTGAAGTAATCTCACTTGTATGATGGCGTGGGTGGAAGAAACTACCTTGACTACATGTACACTCAAAACAATGGAAATGCATAGAACCACAACAGATCCCCATAGCTCCAACATCACCATGGCAACAATAATCTTTCTATAGAAATGGATGATTATTAGGTATTTTGTGCTGGCTCTCTGAATATTGCAGAAATGCAGATTGTATACTTTTTTGTTTTAGGATATACATTTAAAAACATACTACTTGATTTTCCCTGTGGTAGTGCTTCTTGTTAAAGCCTTGACTTACACTAAACTATCTTAATCATTCTTAAACCTGTATTTCAGTTAATAATGCATACTTGCGAAGGCTTACATGTACATGTATAAACATTAGTCACTTGATAATGCAAATAATGGTGTTTGTTTTTATAGTTAGGAGACGATATTCTATCTAAAGCAAGTGGTTATGACAGGGTAATGAGGGAAAATGTAGAAGTTAGAATGGATCTCAAATCAGCCATACTGGAGAAAGAAAAACTGAAAGCAGAAGCTGCCAAGGTGAGGAATATTCTTAATACAAAAGTCAATTTAAAGATTAGTGTTCTATATTTTCTGAGTTCAATAAGGTGACTATTCATGTGTATCTAGCCCAAGCTGTTCAGACATGTCGGTGCATGTCTATCATGTAGAGACAAAACAGCAATTATTAGTTCTGGGTTAGGGTTAATACTAAAACTAAAGGGTTTATACTAAACCTAGGGTTAAAAGTAAAATAAACCTGACAATAAAATTGAAGTCATATCCTACATAACAAACTTACCTATCTCCGTGGTGTCTTTGGGTTGAAAAGGATTGACAACTGATGTAGTGTCTATAAACTGTATTCAAGAAAATAACTAGCAGGAGTTGGTGTGGCTTTCTCCAAGTTTTGTCTGCTTTCCTTCACTATCACGCCAACAAAATAAGGGCTGTTTCTACTGAGCAAAGGTGGCACATTCATTTTCCAACAGATCTACTCGCTTCACATACTGTACATGTATTATGTTTGTGTTTTAAAGCAATTACAGTTGAACTCCGTGTCATCCTGTAAGTGAACTTCTAGTATTAAACACCTCCTAGCCATATGCACAAGTGTAATGTAGACAGAAGAATAATAAAAAATGCAATTACGCTGTATCGAATTTAGCTACGATATTGTTTAAGCCTTGTCCTGGCTTTTATTGGTTACTATTTCACACTAAGACGTACATGTAACATGTACAATCTATGAAATTTGCATACTGCATTCTTCTTTATTTTATGATGTGTCATGTGAAATGTTTTCACTTGTTTCATGTGAAGGGAAATAAGTTTAAAAACTTTTCTATGGCATTGTTTTAGATGAGAAAAGAGCTGCAGAACTTTGGTCCAGATTTCTTTGAGGAGATAGAAGACCTGAAGTTCAATTATAAAGAAGCCGTCCAGAAAAACGTCCTTTATGAAGACAAATTACAGCAGATTGGCCGACAGTTTGGAATCTCACTTGACTTGCCAGGGTTCTAGTTCGTGATATTTGAGATTTTGGACTACAAGAGTGCTTGATATTAGAAACTGCTAAATTAAACGTAAAAATTGTAGGGGGTGGGGGTGTCAAATATGCCATGTGTTTAATGGTAAGCTCAAAGGAAATATTGGCTTTTGATAGACAAGTATTTGCAAGACAACCTAGCTTTCCTACTATAAGATGTCTGAGAAGAATCTAGCATGAATAGTAAGCACTCCCTCTAAGGATTTTATATTCGGCTTATTCCAGCTGATTATTTTCTTGGGCTGTGGTTCAGTGGTCAACCCGTTGGCTTACTGATCCTCCTTCTATGTACCGATAGCCGCCCTAAGTCCCTGTGTCAAGCTGAGGTCAAAGGGAGTCGCATGATGTGGCTTCAGCATTCTTGAGGGTGGTTTCATCTCGTTTTTTCCCCTGTATTTAAGTCGTGCAGAGTGAAAAGTATACAATCCATCGTCATATAAGTGAAATACCCTTGCCAAACCTTATTTTAGTCAAGTTTTTCATTTGTAATTTATTTAAAGGTCATGTCCTTTGAGAATCTCTGTATGAGGGTAATAACCTTATGCAAAACTAAATTACCAGCTAACAAAGCAAAAATTTGATATTTTCTTACTTAAGTGAAAACTATTTAAATCTCTAGACCAAAGAGAAAAAGATAGGCACTAAGGTAAGTCTATGAAACTATTACATCAAAAAAATTAGCTTGCACAAGAGAGTGTTTTCAATTATCTTAATTCCATTCATCCAAAAGATATATATTTTATAACTAATCTTTGATGTTACAGTTTCAAATATACATGTAACAGCTAAAATCCACCAAAGTGTCTAATCCTGTAAACTGTGCGCTATAAGGTGTAGGGTTTACAAACTGTACATAACTAGCTTAAAACATTGTGCTGTGTTGGGCACATCCTGTTTTGTATTTATGATCCGTCCTTCTTAGGGGCCTAGGTGCTTGTGTTTAGTAGAATGGGGTTGGCCAGTGGCAAAAAAAAAGGGAGTTAAATCTGTTACTCATATAACAGGCAGTGCCACCTATGTCATTGACTAACAATGTAATTTAGCTGAATATTCAAATCAATGACATAGGGGGCACTGCCAGTTATATGAGTAAAAGATTTATCTCCCTTTTTTTGGCACTGGTTATTATTTATGTATATGCTTAAATTATGCTTTTTTATTGTGATATTGTCTAAAACAGTGACATTCTGTACAATGTATACTAAGTATAAATTTAATGACATCATCAATTCGTCCAAATTTTGGCATTGCCATTCTTCTGTCCTGTGATATTAACATATGTTTACACATTTTAAACGTGTTTACTTAAATTGTAAATGTATATATTACTCATATTTATATATTTTGTCCTCAAATATTTACAAGTATCTAATCCGTCCAAGTGGTAGTACTTTTTAACTTACAGGAGACGAAAAAAGCTGCTATGTGACTTCCTGGGAAGTACGTTATGGCGCAGGTTTATTTTAAAGTTGGTAGCTAGATGGTACTTGACGGTGACAAAATGGGGAGCCATCAGTTTAGATTTATCAACTAACCTTTTACAGTTTTGATGTCCGTAAATTCTACATTCATATTTGAATACAAATCTACTTATACTGTATTGAAGCAGAATGGAAAATACTTTGGTCGTTTGATCAAACCTAAATTGGTGTGAAAATAATTAACGTGCTTCATTTCTTCTGTAGGCCTACTATGGTGTAGTAAAATATGTAACAATTTAAAAGAAATGGATACACATAAAGATTTTGTGGTGTTGTCTCTTTGGTCTATATACTCCAAGAAACTAGGTGTCATCGGTCTGTAACCAGTAACTCGTAGATGATATTTAATAGCACAGTGTATAGGGCCAATTCCTTCGTCAGCCCTTCGTTCCGTCTATCTCAACCCATATCACAGGTTGGAAATTGATCCGCTGCTATCGCCGGCCTCTCAAAACATATATCTGATTTTTCCCTGCCTGCAATATTTCTTTTCAATTTTAATTTTGCAAAGGGAGATAACTTAAATGTGTTAACTCACGTGAGAAATTCAAATAAAGCTTTATTTAAACGTCCGGAAAGAAAGTAAAATTAAGATTATTGTGACGGGTATCGCAATAGCAGTGGATCAATTTCCAACCTCTGACACAGGTTGAGATAGGCAGGGCGTAGGGTTTACACGAAAGAATTAGCCATATACATTGAGCTAGCTACTGAGTTTGAAGGCTTCTAATCATGTAATTGCCCTACAGCGGGATCTCAAGTAGCAGGATGCATTGTGGGGCACGGGGCCAGGCTAGGAATATGGCGGCTTGACAACAAGAAGTTGGACGTGATGTTCCATTTTTTTAAACGCGGATTCTGGACGATTTAAGGACGCAATTGACATACAAAATGTTAAGAATACAAAACAGAGCTGGACAGTAGTTAATGGAACGCATAAAAGTCGGTAAGTGTAAAAACTAAAAAATTACACGATTGGGAGCGTTTAAACTCTGTATCTCTACGGCTACATGATATGATATGATAGACGATCAGAGATACAGAACTCTGCATCTAACATTGAGCTCGAGGCTATATGGCCATGTGTGAGTCTGTTGCGCGCGTAGCCGATGTTGCGCACTAAAAGTAGCCAGCAGATACATGGCAAAGGGTCATTTAGCCACCTATCGTGGTCATGATCCAACAATCGTATAACAAAAGTATTGAATCTACCGGCAGTATGAGCCTGATTTCTGCAACCGGTCAACAGCAGAACTATGCATTTCTTTTCAACGCTATACGAACAAATTTTATTTAATTTAAATGCAAACATTTGTTCCATTACATGTATATATTTTATATTACGCACGTAACGCATTTACACACTTTTAAGCAGCTGGATTATTATGGTTAAGAATCGAGATCCGCCATGTGACTTCCAACATGGAAATAACGGTTAGGCGTAGGTTTAACCGAAAATTCCAGTCTGGGTTGAAAAGCAAGAAAGTAGGCCCATTTGATGGTTACAAAACGAGTTTAATTGCGACTATGTGCTAGTGTTTTTGTTAACTCGATAACATTTCAAATTTTGCACAAAAGTCAAAAAAGTTGACACGTGGGGACCGATTCCATGAAACAGAATTCTGATATATGTAAAATTAGAATTGGCTTATATTTTAAAATTTATTCATGTAAAATATGGGATTATATTTATAAACAACTAACTCACCAACAAATGACAACATTTCTGAAAAACTGGACAAACCTGTAAAATCAGTAGCTCCAAAATTGTATTTAACGGGATGGTTAACTTACGAAACGAAGCTAAGCATTGGATTAGTGTGAAATTTGCTATCAAATAATGCTAACTTGGTATTTTTGCGATTTGTTGTACATATCTCATTCACTATCGAAAGCTAGTCCATTACAACGTAAAAATACCAAAGGGGCAGACATTTTTACAATTGCTGCTGAAGGTGTGTGCCGCTTGACCAATCAGCTCACCACATTGCTGGGCGAGTTATCATTATAAAAGACACATGGCTACGTAAAATATTTCTCAGTGCACGTCACTCCGACTACCATAACAAAGCAGCCATACATTTCTCGCCATTTTTTTTTTCTGAATAGCTCTTCGGTCGCTCATGGCGGCGCGAACAAATATGTTTGAAGGTAACAACCTTTCAAATTTAATTTTAAATCTGAAAGCTCTTTTGCGGAATACTTCAATCATATATGGCAATATATAGTCACCTATATATTAAAATAAACACGGAGCGATTAGAGGTTTACACAAACTATCGATGTCGATATATGAAATGGAAATAATAGCAAAATTTCTCAGTGTTCACATAAAAATAACTACAATAATCCAATTAAATTTTTGCCTCGAATTGCAGCAAAGGATAGTAAAGTCTCATCTTACACATTGCGACCTTTGCAATTGGAAGATGGTATTCATTGTGTCATGTATCCATCTGCATGCTCTAACCCTGTACAATGAAATGGATTAAAATTCAGTTTCATTTGACTATGTAAGACAGAAACTTAATATCAGCGCTGTACATGACAATCAGGAATAAGCATATTTATAGTTTTATCGATACAAAAAAAAAATTGCTTGCCCCCACTGGGATTGGAACTCGAGACTGGCAAGCAGAGCCAGTGTTTGTGCTCGAAAAGGGGGAAACATTTTAGTCTAGAAAGACCAATCACAGACTTGGTAATGAAATGCCGATGGTTTTGGCTGACTGGTGATATTAAGCGTCTTTTTATCGGTCAATTGATACAGTTAACTTTCACAAAACGCTACACTGCCCGATGTCAGGTCTCCATCGATGCGATGAAAAGAAATCCTAGGAAGAAAATTAAGATTGGCATTTAAACTTTTTTTTTTTTTGTACAGCTAAAATCCCGATTTGACAAAAAATATCATGGCCGAAATGCATGCCTATTTACTATACCAATAGAACACCACAGATGTGGCCATTTTTGTAAGCATTATAAAGTAACACGGGAGCCCAACATTATGCTTTCTGAACAATTATATTTCATCAATAAAGTTAAAATTATTGAAATTATATTAAACCAGAAAAAAATAAACAAGAAACGCTGTAATGACAAAGATGCATAGTTGCACATATAATTATTTATTTTATTTTTAAGCTTGCCTAAGAAAGGCAGAGGTGGGACTAACGGAAAGCTCTGCATTATACCACTTTGAACTCCCTGGACTGCATGTGGGTATTTAAAAAAATAACTTCTTTTATACCGCCTGTGTCACAGGGGCTCGGTACCATAGCGATCGTAGATGTATATCTAAAAGAAGGGCGGACACTCTCGGGGTCGACCGAGCCTGTACCGTAGTGAAATTTAACCGCCTCAAGTCCACTAATCACATAGAATAAATAAATTCCACCTATTTCGGGAGGGATTTCCCTTGACAAGCAACTTCGATATTATCCAATCACAGCCATGCATGGAAACCGGATGCAGAACCTGTTGGCTTAATTCGAGAAAGAACGAAACGCTTGGTGTTTGAAAGCAAACTGGTGAAGTTGAACTATTTCTCTTACACGGACAGGTAAAATGTTTTTATTTTATTTCTTTACATCTCATTAAGGTACACCCCCAACACCAAATATAGCAATATCGTAGGCTGCTTGGATGCTGAGCCTTTTTCTCTTCAATTTAATATCACTGTCAACTTTATACGGTGAACTGCCCTCAGAGTTGTATCAGTTCTCCTATACTCTAGATTTGAATGTATTATTTGATGTTTTCCATTTAATCCTGTCTTTTGATCTTATGCAGTTTAAAAAAAATGTCTAAACGGAGTTTCACCAACCAGCGGAATACGATCGCTGGCATTATTTTGACCTTGGCGTAAATCAGACAGGACAGAAGTGCGCTAAACCAGCTAAGGCTTCCAATTCAAGGCTTATCCGAGGGCACTCATTCCAACGACTGGACCTTTGCACATGTCGTCTCATTCACAGGGAACTCTCCTTTGGGACACTGGACACAGATCCAGCAACAGGAATCACCAGACATAGTGCGCTGTCGGTAAAAAGAGAATACACAAACATATGTTAGGGAGTACAGAAATTCAGTGTTTTCTTTTACATCCAGACTGGAATCTAGCGACATTTGTTTATAGTCAGACAGTCCGATTTATATGTTACTTCCGTATTTGCGTGCTACATGTATAGATGGGCTGATGTTCTGTACATTTAAGCATCTACTGATAATGTTATGGTGAGCTATGTATTTACCGTGCATCTTCGCGAGTCGAGGTTAAAAAATTGGTGTATTAACCTTGGCTCATTATAAACCTCTATCGTGTGATCTGAGTCGACTAAGGACACAATAATCTAGTCCCATCAGGGGTTAACCCCTCAATCCCCAGGCCAATGGAATAAGCCGTTTCAACGACATACGGCTGGAGAGAAAAAATAATGACGGAAAGCAGTGCTCGAAATCAACTTATGGACAATATCAAGAACACGTTTTGTATTGACAGTTTAAATGATATCCAAATTCAGAGTGATCTTTTTCTTCAAGCCGAAGGATGTTTGAACAGAACTATCAAAACAAATAGGCCTACATCTGCATGTTGTGCGGTGGAGCGTCGTTGATAGGCTAGAGTTTACACAAATATGGATGTATATGCCAATAGAAATCCAGCATATGAAACTAGGTCAGAATACAAATAAGAAGCGTTTTGTCGCATGGTCTCTCCATAAGCCTCGATATAGAGATTGACCTACCATGCGTTCGGAAGATGTGTATTTACAGGATGGTTCTAATATTACGAAGACGGCGAAGTTACAATAGGATTGTGATTGACTTTGTGATATGGGATCTGTCATTAACCTACGGCTTTATTCAAAACTAACCTGGGTCGTAGAATGTAAGGAAAAAATGTTCCTTTTATAGTTAAATTTATGCAGATTATTTGAACAATGCGAAAACCGTAATGCAGCCTGATATGGGGGTCTGTCATTATCCTACGTTTTCGTTCAAAACTAACCTGGGCTGTAGAATGTAATGAAAACTTGTTCTTTTTATAGTTTAAATTCTTACCCCATTATGTGTAAACCGTAATGCAATGGAGAGATGCAACTATTCTAGGGTTTGGCTTACCTTAACATGGGAATGTGAACAAGGAAAGCTGCAGACCGATTCAGGCACCTGTGATTCCCTTACCGTACCATTCACGGGAGCGTTAGCTTTGTTACCCGTCCACCAGATTGCATCATCATTAATATCAAGTTCACCATTTGTCCAAGTACCGACTTTTTCACTGGTTCCGTTTTGGAAATTCACTATGTTATACCTATCAAATAACAATAATGCATTCTTCGATTACCTGGTTTCAACAATTCGTGGCACAGCCAAGATAAGTCAGAGGAGCCTTTACGTTTTGTTTCTGATGCCTGGTAATTGACGGCAAAAAACAATTTTGCCCGACAGAGAATAACTCAAAAACTATCGCCTGTGTTCCTCGGACTAGGCAATATGCAATGGATATCACCAGAAGTCTATCATAGACTTCTGATATCACGCACAGAAAACTTTCCTGCGTAGCCGCCTACCACAGTAACTAAATGTTATTGCCAATCAATTTGGATTCATCTGTGTACCAGGCAGGGGCCTAGTGATGGTCGTGGTGTATATTACAGCGTGCCAGCAAACTGTGTGAAGGAAACGAAATACTGGCAACAAACAGCGACGATATGAGGATACCAAGCAAAGACGTCACAATATATTTATCCTCCAAGTCTTTGACACCAATGTATATAAGGACGGGCCATTTAATTATGAGATTAATGTGTAGTTTTACGATTGACGTCAATGTCAATGGACCTCATTTTTTTTTACTGAAAGAAGAAGAGAGTTTGAATTGAGTGATGCAAGAAGTCTATCAAGTAGAAGTATGAAACCAGCCAAGCATGTGCTACATAATGACGATACCTGGATCTACCATTACCCAGTCTCAACAGCATTGTGGCCAGACCAGCGCTGATTGTTGAAAAAG
>JAQQZZ010025514.1:0-24637 GCA_030265115.1 Mopalia vespertina | reverse complement strand
ATAATTAATAAAATTAATGTTTACATGAAGTAGGTTTTCTCCATAGAGACATCAAACCATTAAGTCATAATTAATAAAATTAATGTTTACATGAAGTAGGTTTTCTCCATAGAGACATCAAACAAGTAAGTTTCATTGTTTGGGCTGGGTATTGGAAAGCCTTAGGATGACAATTCTATTTTATGTGAAACTAAAACCTGGCATTCTGTTAAATACTTTAATACAAGTTTGTTTATGTTGCCTTTTTAGTCAAACTTTTCCATGGGTCGCCTGAGTAGTAACAGTAAGAAAGTGTACATGTTGGATTTTGGTTTGGCTCGGCAGTACACAACAGCAACTGGAGAAGTCCGCCCACCTAGAACAGCTGCTGGCTTCAGGGGAACTGTTCGTTATGCTTCTGTTAATGCTCACAAAAATAAGGTAAGTGTTTTAACAACTTATGGCTCTATGTCAGAGGGCAGAAGCTTTAAAGTATAGACATACTGCTTTACATAGCATTGGAAGAACATTCATTTTTGAAAAGAGCAAAACACTTCACTTTAATGGTTGTGTTAGTGTGGTAATTACTCTTGGATTATCATAGAGCACCATGGAACTTCCACACACCCTCCACATGATAATCTATGACTATTTACTGGACATATAGTTTATCACTGGATCATATCTCCAAACTCCATTTCTACTGTTGCTGTAATTTTAACAAAAAAAGATTTTAAATTTTTGTAAAATGTGGGTAAAAGTGTCACAATAAATTTTATGTGACTTAAAATAAATTTATTTTGCGTGTGTCATATTGTATATGATATTATGTGTATTAGTTTTGTATACAAAGTGAACTTAATCAATATCTTTTCACCACATTGGGATAACATTTCTAGTTGGAACAGAAAAGTTCTCCGGTAGAGAATTTGGATAACATTCATATTTAGAGCAGAAATGTTCCCAGGTAGAGTATTTGGATAACGTTCATAGTAAGAACAGAAAAGTCAGCAGAAAAAATCTTGGGATAACACTTATAGTTAGAACAGAAAAGTTTGCAGGTAAAATATTTGGATAACAGTCATAGTTAGAAAAGAAAAGTTTGCAGGTAGAGTCTTTGGATAACAATTGTTTAACTAACTAAAACATAAAAATTAATCTGGAACGTTTTTGAAGGTTTTTGAAACATTTGTGATATTAACATATAAATAATTGCTTGTGCAGGAAATGGGACGGCATGATGACTTGTGGTCACTGTTTTACATGCTGGTGGAGTTTGTCGTCGGTCAGTTGCCATGGAGAAAGACAAAGGATAAAGAACAAGTTGGAGTGATGAAGGAGAAATATGATCATGTCCAGCTTCTAAAGCACATGCCAACTGAATTTAAAGCCTTTCTTGAACATGTTCAAACATTGGACTATTTTGACAAACCAGATTATGCTTTATTGCATAATTTGTTTGAACAGTGTATGCGGCGGAAAGGTATTAAGGATTTTGATGCATTTGATTGGGAAAAAATTGGAGGAGATATCTCATTGACTACTACAACAACAACAACCCCTCCTGTTGGTATCCGACAATCGGGAGTTCCTGGGTGAGTATTCTTCCTCCTATTCGCCCTATACCTGGGTAAGAGTGGTGCCACACACAGAAAATCCTTCTATTCCCCCCTATGCGTGTCTTAGTGCCCTTCCAGACCAGTCCCAAAATACTCCTATTCCTCCTGCCACATCTGTCACAAAATTCTTCTGTTCCTGGGTATTCGTTCTGCCACACTGTATCAAAATCCTCCTTTACCTGGGTAAGTGTCTGGCAACATGTCAAAAAATCCTCCTATTCTCCCTAGAGGTTTATAGGAGTGAAATAATCTTAAATACAGCGTTAAACCCCAATCAAACAAATAAATAGGCACGCTAACTCACATGTAACCAGGGGCCGTGGCTAAGTGGTAGCGTGTGCACTTCATAATCCTACTCCAATTTACCGTTCATGGGATTGAGTCCGTCTGTCGACCATCAGGTATATGAGTGAGTCACACGATGTGGCTCGGGAAATCGCAGGGGTGGTTTTTACAAGGTTTCCTCTCGCTTTTACCACCGTAATGAGGCAAGGAACAGTGTGAAGTGGACAATCTGTCGTCATATAAGTTAAATACTCTTGAAGATGACGTTAAGCCCTAATCAAACAAACAAATAAACAAACACATGTAACCATAAAATATTTATTTTGCACTATTGGAAAAATTTTGTATCATCCAGTGTAAAGTAACTACTGCCCCAATTATATTTGTTGTTTGGTGCTAAAATGTTCACTTTACATTACAGAATTGATGAAAGCCTGGTGGAAAAACTCATAAAAACCACAGTGTCATATGTATTACCAGAAAATCTTTCAATAATATAACTTTGGTTGAAAGGCTGCATACAACTGTTTTTAAGTGCAGTGCATTGTAGGGGGCTCAGCCGCCAAATTGGTAAACAATTGAGACCAGCACTGCCTAAAATAGTGGATCCTTTATTTATTCTACCACTAAGTAATTATTTAACCCATCGCTTTGGAATGACAGTACTAGATGCTCATCCAAATTTTAAATATGACAAAAAAAAAAGAGTTAATTATTTCATTTTGATGAACTGTTTGTTTTCTTGTAGGCTGGTCCCAGCAGGTCAGAATACTCCGGGCCTTGGAGCCACAGAGGCTATCGACGAAAATCTCAGTCAGGAGGACGACGATAAAAAAATAGTTCCAGATCTCATCATTGATAATAAATTGCTCAAAGACATTGATAATAGGTTAAAGGAAGTGGACTACCAGGAACCCCTTAAAGAGCATAATGGACTGGCTGAGAAAGAAGGCTGGAAGTTCGTCGAAGAGGTAAATGGAAATAAGGAGGTGAAAGTGGATGAAAAAAATGTGATTAAGGGCAAAGATGACAAAAGTCGACCACCACAACTCGTTGTTCTTGAAAATCAACTAAGGCATATATTGACACCAAAATCTAGCCCAAAGGTCAAAGGTGAAGATGATAATCCCAATGAAGAACTGAGTGGAGAGTGTATACAGAAAGAACAAATACAAAAAGGTGTGTTAAAGGAAAAGGCAAATTCTTCAAGTAGTGGTCAGTCAGCAAAAAGAAACTCTCATTTGACTGAAACAAAAGAGGTCGAATCTCCAACAATTGGTACTAAGCGATTGCTCCTTCAAGACGGTACCACTCAAAATCAGATAACCAAATCAGCTGATAAAGAAAATAACGAAAGAGTAGAAGTAGAGGTACCACTAGTTAAACAAAGTCAGCAAGGTGACCTGACAGATGAGAGATTATGTGCTGTGGCTGACACTGAAGAGTTTCAACCAGAATACAATATGTTTGAAGCAAAAGCTGATAAAACTGATCAGATAAAAGGTGGTGCTAGGGCACTGAATTTTAATCTAGCTCATCAAACTGAGGAGAAAACTCACACAATCGCAGATGAAAATGTCACTAACTTCTATGGTGATGAATATGCAACTAAGGCTTTCCCTTATACTATAGTCAGTCAATTTGGTGGTGTGTCTGCCTTTGGAGAAAGTGACAGTAGTCATAGTGATCACTTGGATGGCACCCATGGCAACCTGACAGAAGGAAAATCAGGTCGAACCCCAACAAAATCTCGCCCTAAAGCAGTTATATCAACAGCTGCTGTAGATGATGATAATGCACAGATAGAGAGTGTCATGAAGCCTCCAGCCTGTGGCCATGAAACAGATCGTGAGAGAGAGCTAGATTCTAGAATGGGACTTAGAAACTCTGTAGTATTCCTGGACGAGGACAGGGAAACTGATACACAAGCCACAGTAGGAATGTTAACCCGAGAAAACTCTAGAGACGTTTCAATTCAAATGGACAAATCTCCATCATTTCGCAGATTCTCCACCCCGCTCATTACTCCCCCAACAAAAGAATCACAACAATCCCCTGTGAAAATTTGTAGTCTACCCAGAAATACAGCAAGTTTTTCCAAGGAAATAAAGGGACCCCCGGCTAGTCCTCCCCTGCCTTCTAAAATACCTGTTATTATGTCTAAAATGATTCCCCCCAAACCTAAGGAGGCTGGCTCAGATTTGAGAGACACTCGTGTGGCCAATGGTATTCTTCAGTTAGCTTTAGGGCCGACAGGCAAACCCCCTGCATTAAAACGAGAACGTAGTATAGATAGGCCTGACAGATCTTGCATGCCTAGATTTCAAATCAGTAGTACGTTACCTAAGAAAGATATTGATATTAGAAATAGTCATACTAAGGAATCTGTATTTTCGGAAGCTAATAAAAATAAAGCCCTCAAATCTGGTTCTGAATTACAAAATACTGTTGTAGTTTCCTCAGATAAAAACAATTTAGGAAAGCAAACTGTTTCCAAGGATGTTCAGAGTAGCCTTAGAAATCCATCTGTAGAACAAAAAGATGTCCAAGCTAGTCTTAGGAATCCATCTGTAGAACAGAAAGATGTTCAATCTAGTCTTAGGATTTCATCTGTAGAACATAATGATGTTCAAGCTAGTCTTAGGAATCCATCTGTAGAACATAATGATGTTCAAGCTAGTCTTAGGAATCCATCTGTAGGACAGAACGATGTTCAAGCTAGTCTTAGGAATCCATCTGTAGAACATAAAGATGTTCAAGCTAGTCTTAGAAATCCATTTGTAGAACAGAAAAATGAAGGAAAACAGAATTTGACTGGTGATAATTTACAAACTGTTGGTCTGAAAAGTCAACTATTAGGAGTAAAAACCTCAAATGACAAGCATGATGTTTCTGCCTTAGATAAAGTGACAACAGTAAAGTTCCAATATTATTCACCAACTGTAAAAAGAAGTGTATCAGGTGAACAGTCTGTTGATGTCAGCACTCCGCAAACATCCCAATTAGAACCCAGTCAGTATATAGAGTATTTATCAAACAAACAAGATAAGAAAAAGTTCAATGAGAAACACCCAGAGAACTTATTTGGTAAATCAACTGGTTTGAATAACCAGTCTGCACCAAAACAAACACTGATAGTGAATGATAAGGAGAAATCAAAACGAACTTCAAGACATATAAAAAAGAATCCTGAATCTCCAGGTAAAAGTGTGTCTAATGTGCGGTCCACCTCTGTTGGTCATACTGAACTGACATCAGTTAATGAGTTAGAAGATGTATCTGGTCGAAGTACACCTGCAGTAGGAGATAGTGAATTAAGCCGTGTGCCAAAACCACCTCCAGGTGTGGCGCCAAAAAACACAATGGTATCAGCAAGGTAAGAGGTTAAGAAGTCATGCATAGTTGTTACATGACTGACATGTGACAAATGTAATAATTTCTTCTTAGACATGGTGCTAGGCTTAATCCATGTGACAAACATGTTCGTAGTTCCTTTTTTTAGACATTATCATAGCGCTAGGCCTAATCCATGTGACAAACACGTTAGTAATTCCTTCTTTAGACATAGTGCTTGGCCTAATCCATGTGACAAATGTGTTGATAAAAAAAATAGACAGCGCTAACCTTAATCCATGTTAATAGTAATTCCTTCGATTGACCTGGCTCTAGGCTTAATCCACATGACAAACATGTTCGTAGTTCCTTTTTTAGACATAGTGTTAAAGCTTAATCCATGTGACAAACACATTAGTAGCTCCTTTTTTAGACATAGCGCTAAGCTTAATCCATGTGACAAACAGGTTAGAAATTCTTTTATACATAGTGCTAGGCCTAATCCATGTGACAAACGTGTTGATAAAAAAATAGACAGTGCTATTAAGCTTAATAGTAATAGTAATTCCTTTGATTGACCTGGCTCTAGGCTTAATCCACATGACAAACATGTTCGTAGTTCCTTATTTAGACAAAAAACTTGGCTTAATCCAAGTGCCAAACATGTTAGTATTTCCTTATTTAGACATAGCGCTTGACTTAATCCATGTCAAAAACATGTTAGTAATTCCTTATTAAGACAATAGGCTTGGTTTAATTTATGTAAAATGTGAAAATCCATGTAACAAATGAACACAAAATGTAAGAATCATGTTAGTAATGCTTTCTTTAGTCATGGTGATGGCCCTAATCCATCTTCATCAGTATGCCTCCTGTAACACACACCGCATGCACGATTAATATTGATATGATTGGACTTCATTTAGCCATGCATGAACACTGTCATCTGGTCATAACAAGGGGAGGTATACCGTTCTCTTTTTATTAATATATATGTACTTACATATTTCTCCATGTAACATCAATTGAACCAATAGAAACACAAACATCTATAATAAATATGTTGTGAACAGGATTACTTGAAAACTTTTTCCTGTTAGCACGATGGATGGGATAGTATTTCACCAAATTCCGCAAAAAAATATAGCTGTACAAGTCGTGAGCACAATTACTTAAAAACACGTTCACACATTAACTTCAAAGTTGGAAGAAAGTTTCTTCTTATTGAGACAACGGATGGGATTGCATTGCACCAAATTCTGCAAAACAGTATGGCTTTTGTGTGTTTACAGTATACTCGACTGTATGTTTTGTGAACATTATATTTTGAATACAAATTCACAGATTTTCTTATATTTCGAGTATTTGCAAAACAGTTTGACCCACTTTGCGTAATGTTACTCTCTTCATTCCTGTATTTGTCAATTTGACAACAAATCCACTGATCAGGTTGAAATTTGTACTGTGGCTTCCTCTCCTTAAGATGACAAAATTGGTTTGAATATCAGCAAATTCTAATTCTAAATTCTAATCAAGTTAATACTATAGATTTCAATATCTTTCACCAAGTTTCACAAAAATAATGGCCAACATTACATATTGCATCAATATGGTGATAAACACTATAACTATTGCTCTTTGAAGGAAAAAACTTCTCAAACTGATGTAGGAAAAGGTGATTTGGCTGGGATTATGAGCATTTATTTTCAAAATGAGCCTTTTGTGGTGGACCTGGTTACTACTCCGCTTGTTGCATTCAGTATTCCAACAGATTACATGCACCAATATGGATGCTGTCGAGAATTTGACAATTTTCACATGTCTATGCTGTGAACATTATAACTTTAAAACAAAGTCACAGAATAATTTCAAACAAAGACTATATTTTCTTGCCATTGGGACAAAGGAACAGATTTTATTAAATTTGGTTTGCACAATGATACTGTGATTTTGTTATATATGCAAATATACTTTCCACTAAATTACACAAACCAATATGATGATAAGCACTTTGGCCTCAAGAAACTGCTCTCAAAACTCAGTAGCCCTCTGGTTAAGGACAGTATAATGGAAATATATAGATGCTATCAGTTATAGAGGAGAAATAATTTTCCTAATTATTTGTAACACTTCAAATTTTGGTTGCTTTATCATGCACTGTTTGGAAGTACATCATTATCATACAAGTGAAATACAGTCTTGGTTATTTAACAAGGATTGTGAGCATTTTTTTCTCCCCAAAATAAGCCTATAGCAGGGTCCTGCTAGCCATAAGCTTCCTTCGTTGTGACACTTTTCATCCATATCAACTTTATCTGAATTCGAACTACACCATGCTTTCTCATTTAAAATTTTTTTTTAACTGAGGATGAAGCAATCCTTCACAAAACTAATATTGGAAAGACATGGTGAAGTCCAATTTGAGACGTGGGCTGACATGGATAAAAGTATTGCATGTCTCGTTTAAATGCCCGAAGAACTTGCAATAAAAATTTGGTTCTGCATGGTACAATTTTAGGTGTACTGCTTCCGAGTGCAAATACTTTTATAAAAGTAAAAAAAATAATGTTAATTGTAACAAAATACAAGAGAAATACTTTTATAAAAGGAACAGAAATAATGTTAACCGTCACAAAAAAGAGAGCAAAATACTTGTACAAAAGGAACAGAGATAATGTTAACTTTCACAAAAAAGAAAGCAAACTATTTGTATAAAAGGAACAAAAGTAATGTTAACCGTCACAAAAAGCAAGCAAAATGTTTGTATAAAAGGAAAAAAATTATGTTAACTGTCACAAACAGCAACTAAAATACATGTATAAAAGGAACAGAAACAATGTTAACTCTCACAAAATACAAGCAAAACTAGTGTACAAAAGGAACAGAAATAACGGTAATTGTCACAAAAAGCAAACAAAATACTGGTGCATGTATAAAGGAACAGAAATAATGTTCACTTGATCATTGTCTTACATATGGTGCAGAAGTGTTCCTCGATACATAATTTGTTATAGGTTTTAGATACGGATACTTAATTTGTGTATGTTCAGATCATAAAACTGTATGCATGTTTTCTGCTTTGTGTTGTCCTTTATTTGTTGTTATCCCTTCTTTATATTTAGTTGCTTTATTCAAAAAGTCATGTTAAATATCTTTATTTTCTTTGCATTTTTACAATTTGATTCAACTGTGATTATTGTTTGGAATTTGAGTTGTATATTTTCTTGTTGATATAAAAGCGCAAAATTTATGGATTAAAAACTTGTTCATGCCGCCAGCTGTGAAGTAGTTCACATTATGACCATGTTGTTGTTCATGTTGCCAGCTGTGGAGACTTCATATTATGATTGTGTTGTTGTTCATGCCGCCAGATGTGAAGTAGTTCACATTATGACCATGTTGTTGTTCATGCTGCAAGCTGTGGAGACTTCATATTATGATTGTGTTGTTGTTCATGCCGCCAGCTGTGAAGTAGTTCACATTATGACCATGTTGTTGTTCATGTTGCCAGCTGTGGAGAACTTGTTATCATAACTGTGTTGCTGTTCATGCTGCCAGCTGTGTTGTTGTTCATGCTGCAAGCTTTGGAGGACTTCACATAATGATTGTGTTTTTCATGTTGCCAGTTATAGAGGACTTCACAGTTCACATTATGATTGTGTTGTTGTTCATGCTGCCAGCTGTGGAGGACTTCACATTATGATCGTGTTGTTCTTGCTACCAGCTGTGAAGGACCTCACATTATGATTGTGCTGTTGTTCATGCTGTCAGCTGTGAAGGACTTCACATTATGATCGTGTTGTTCGTGCTGCCAGCTGTGAAGGACTTCACATTATGATTGTGCTGTTGTTGATGCTGCCAGTTGTGAAGAACATCACATTGGGATTGTGTTGCTGTTTACTCACCACACTGCTGTCTTACGTGACACCCCCTAAAAGACAGCTATTCGATGTGAAGCACCCTTAAGCATCTGTCCAAAGTGAAACACCCTTAAACACTGCTGCCCTAAGTAAAACACCCTTAAACACAGCTGTTCTAACTGAAACACCTTAAAACATAGCTGTTGTAAGTGAAACACCCTTAAACACAGCTGTTTTAAGTGAAACACCCTTAAACACAGATGGTCTAAGAGAAACATCCTTAAACATAGTTGTTTTAAGTGAAGCACCCTTAAACACAGCTGTTGTAAGTGAAATACCCTTAAACACGGCTGTCCTAAGTGAAATACCCTTAAACATAGTTGTTTTAAGTGAAGCACCCTTAAACACAGCTGTTGTAAGTAAAACACCCTTAAACACGGCTGTTCTAAGTGAAATACCCTTAAACATAGCTGTTCTAAAAGAAACACCCTTAAACATAGCTGTAGTAAGTGAAACATCCTCAAACACAGCTGTTCTGAGTGAAACACCCTTAAACACAGCTATCCAAAGTCCATAAGCATCTGTTCAAAGTGAAACACCCTTAAACATAGCTGTTGTAAGTAAGATACCCTAAAACACAGCTATTCGATGTGAAGCACCCTTAAGCATCTATCCAAAGCGAAACACTGCTGTCCTAAGTAGAACACCCGTAAACAGGGCTGTTGTACATGTAAGTAAAACACCCTTATACACAGCTGTTCTGAGTGAAATACCCTTAACCACAGCTGTTCTAAGTGAAACACGCTTAAACATAGTTGTTTTAAGTGAAACGCCCTTAAGCACAGCTGTTCTAAGTGAAATACCCTTAAACACAGCTGAAACATCCTTAAACACAGCTGTTCTAAGTGAAACACCCTTAAGCACAGCATTAAATATCAGTCAGTACATCATTCCTGAATGTGGCTTACCATGGGGCTATTTCTTCTTTCAGACGGCGTCGTTATAAAGTGGCTTCTGGAGGGTCGAGTCCCCGTGACCCATCGTCCCCTAGAGCACAGTGAGATTAGCTTTCTCCTGCCTATTTTCAGTGCTGTGATATATCTCTTTTCTTCCATTTGTTTTGAATCTCTGCCTATCTTGGTGACATTGTGCTGCACTCTTCATGTTTTCATCCCACTCCACATGCAGACTGCTTTAATCAAAGGTAAACAATAGACTTTTGTTTCTGTCCAATGACCCAATATCAAAGATTGACAATTTAATAAGCCAGAGAACAGTGTAACAGTGGACACATTCTTATTGCCTTTGATATTTGATGTTGGGTTAAATATGTATCTGTGTTTTAGTGCTTTTGATTTTACTAGCTCAGTTAGTGATAGTACAACTTTTTATTCCACTTTTTTATTATATGCACTGTAGTTTATGTTTTGTTTATTTTCTCTTCCATATGGTACCGTGCACTATGCATATACTTCAGTTTTATATCCCCATTACAGGTGTATTGCTCTCTGATGATCTAAGGATCATGTTCTTTATGGAACGTTCCAATTGCCTTGGTGCTCCCTGATCTTAGATGGGGTGGTTATGTAGATGGTTTCCTTTGCCCTGGCGATCTTTGATTAAAGAGGCAGATGTTTGGTGGAAGGGCCCTGTTGGTTTATATCTGAGAGTAAAGGGTTGGTTGGAATCTCCATGTTGCCTTGGTGCTCTCTCATCTAAAGGTTGTTGGTTGGGAGGAATGTTCAAGGTACCCTAGTTTTCTCTGATCTTAGAGGCAAATGTTTGTGGGAAGGTTCCCATTGCCCTGTTGCTCTCTGATCATAGATGTGGGGGTTCAGGTTGGGTTAAATGGTTTCCTTTTCCTTGCTGATTTCTGGCCAAAGAGCAGATGTTTTGTGGAGGGTTCCTGTTGCCCTTCTCAGACTGGCTGACCTTGTGTATTTTGGAGTATTTTGTACACATAGTTTATGCTCAATACACAAATAAACCAAACATGTGAAATACAACACAAAAAGTAGTTATTAAAATACTCATTTGTGAATACATGAAGGCAAAATAACAGGCAAGGCAACCAAAAATACTCAAAGTAATTTATATAATTTGAAAATACATTTAAAGGTAAAACAAAGTACTCTTATAGGTCAGTAAATACTCCAAAAGAAGTTTCTGAAAGAAGAAAATACACAAAATGGTAGAAAAAAGTCTACTAAAAAAAACCCTTAACACAAATTTCAAGTAGGGCAGGTTAGGCAGGTCTGCCGTGTTGCTCTATAATGTCAGAGTAGGTGGTTGTTTACATGTTGCCCTTGTACTATTCGATGTAACAGAGGGTTGGTTGGGTGGAAGCATGTACATGTGTAATGTAAACATTAAGAAATGATGGTTAGGTGGAATAATGCTGATGCCCTAGTAGCCACTGATCTAGTATAAGCCTTTGGGAAAGATGGTTGTTTGGATTGATTGATTGATTGGTGTTTTTTGTGCAGTGCTTAAGGGTATTTCACATATATGACAGTGGTGTATTCCAACAATAATTGATACTAGCACAACCAAGATGTAAAGGTGTTTTCATATTGTTAGAAAGGTAATCTCCTTTCAGTGCTAAGTAAAGACAGCATTGCTACTCTCCAAACAAACTGCCCTTAGCCAAAGGGCTGGTTGTTTGGAAGAATAATGTTGCTCTTGTGCTGTAAGGTGTAAGGTTTGGTGGAGGGTTCCTGTTGCCCTTGTACCCTCTGATCTAAGGCCAGTAGGGTTGGTGGAGGGTTCCTGATGCCCTTGTACTCTCTGATCTAAGGCCAGTAGGGTTTGTGAAGGGTTCCTGTGGCCCTTGTACTCTCTGATCTAAGGCCAGTAGGGTTGGTGGAGGGTTCCTGTTGCCCTTGTACTCTCTGATCTAAGGCCAGTAGGGTTGGTGAAGGGTTCCTGTTTCCCTTGCATTCTCTGGTCTTAGGAGGGGGTGATTGTGTGCGAGGTTCATAGTGCCCTTGTGCTCTCTGATCTTAGGGAAGGGTGGCTGGTGTAAGGTTCCTGTGGCATTGTACTCTCTGATCTTAGGAGAGGGTGATTGGGTGAGAGGTTCATGTTGCCTTCATGTCTCTAATTACAATTGCCCTTTAGCTCTGTGATTTAAGCCCCTGTGCTAATTAAATGGCAGGTCTTTGTGAGGCTGCTGTTGGCCAGGTGCTCTGTAATCTAGAGGCTGGTGGTTGAGAGGGAGCTCTCAGAACTTATTGGCAACCTGAAGTCTATCTGTTTTGTGAAGTCTGTATTGCGTCTTGTGACTGTTCATTTATATCTTTGTTTGTTGCCAGTGAGGGTGATTTCCTTCCTGCAGTTGTCATTTGAGTGACAGTCAAGTAGTACAAGTACCTCATTAAGTTTTATCAAGCAAACAAATAAACAGAGAAAATCTGTGTTGAAAATTTGCGGCATGTTTGTTCACCTCCCCTGCTTATTTTTTGTTTGTTTAATTTTGTGGATGTTTTTAAATCTTTTCTGGAATCCGTTTCTGCATTAGGATATTCAGTGGAGGGAAATGAGAAACAAAAGATGAGTGTAATAGAACACTTGTCCGCCTATTCGTTATAATTATTTTAAAATGAGTGTGTTCAAGGGAAACTTAATGTTCTCATTAGGTTTCTTGGGCCTGATAACAGGTACACAAGTTACACCACTGTGAGACCTATTGGGGGCCTTGTATTCATTTCAAGCCTTGTGGGGGCATTTTTTAATTGAACTTGTCTATTGATTAAGCTTATATATTTATTTAATATTGATTGTGATTCTGTCTCATCGTCATACTAATCATAATTTGTTTGTTTTCCAGGGCCAGCCGTCTTCCCAAACCTAACTGGCTTTAGTGTGTGGCCTTAGTGACATTTCCATCACTTTATTCATCAGATCCTGCAGAATGTCCATTCAACTACAAATATTCACACAACTGAAACTAGTGTAGAGATTTCTTCAATATTGAGAGTTTATTTATACTGTTTACAGCAACCTAAAGAACAAATGTGTAATGTTAAATTGTGGTTATAGGGTTCAAGTCTCAAATTGTCATCTGTCATTTATCAGAAGAGGATTGTGGGCAGTGGAAATTCGGATGATTATTTATGGTTTTGAATGAAACCTGGCAAGGAAATATGTATGTTAATCTATCCAAATTTACCTTTTAAACAACTGGTATTGATCATGTGTCTAAAACTTCATCGATTGATTGATGTTTAGCATTTTATTTCATTCCTTGAAGTCTATTGTAAGTAGGCCTCTGGCTACAATTCTGTGAACTCCAATGTTAAATAGTCTGTGGCTATGATTATTTGAACTCCAATGTCAAATAGACATCTGGCTATGGTTATTTGAACTCCAATGTTAAATAACCCTCTGGCTATGAAACTGAACTCCAATTTTAAATAGGCCTCTGGCTATGAAACTGAACTCAAATTTTAAATAGGCCTCTTGCTATGATACTGAGAACAGCAATGTTAAATATCCCTCTGGCTATGATAATGTGAACTCCAATTTTTAATAGCCCTCTGGCTATGATTATTTGAACTCCAATGTTAAATAGCCTTCTGACTGATTATTTGAACTCCAATGTTAAATATTTCCTCTGACTATGATTATTTGAACTCCAACATTAAATAGCCCTCAGGCTACGATTATTTGAACTCCAACATTAAATAGCCCTCTGGCTATGATTATTTTAACTCTAACTTTAAAGTTATGCTCCTGGCTGCAATAACTCCTATATCCCTTGAAAGGTTACCATTGAACATACTTTAATATGATATTGACTTATCATTTCTTCATCATATAAAATCACCTGAGGGTTATAAGTATATACTTACCTATGACCCATGGTAGCTGACATTTTGGGCGTGGCCAACCCTATTCATGACATCACGTGTTACGGGTTAACAACATGTGTGAACTCTCAATGGTAAACCCTACTTTAAACAGTCAACTATAGGTCTCGCGACACAGGCCACTTAGTGTGACAAGAAAGATATTTGATTGGTCAATATTTGTAGAGCTCTTCTGTTTAGTGATTAAAAAAACAAGGCATGGTTGCATTGATGAATTTGACTGTAGTGTAAGCAATACCCAATGTTTCAGATACAATTATAAAATGGAAATAGCTTGATTAGAAAGCTTAGAGAGCAGAATTGAACATAAGAAATGATGCATATTTTACCTATATGCATGTTATTGCAGAGAGGAGCACTGCTTTAAATAGCCCTCTGCCTAGAATAAATTTTTTTGCAATGTAACGCCTGCTAAGTCGACTTGGAGGATGAGTTACTTTTTAACACAGAAGAACACTTAACTTTTTTTGTTCGAGATCTTCCTTGCCATATGAGTGAAATACCCTAAAGTACGACATTAAAGGGCAATCAATCAGTCACATATTTGCCAGCTTTTCAGTATATCAAGACATTCATGTATCATTTATACATGTAAGAGAGTAATTGCTGAATCGCAGTATAACTTAAATGTAAAACAGATTCTCTTGCACCATACAATATGACTTTGTGCAAATGGGGTTGGACACTGAAAAGCTCAACTTCAGCCATGGCATACTACCGTCACCAGCAATGTTAATAGGGTGTTAGTGTCTGAACTTGTCCTTGAAGCTTCAAGTAAGCTTCCTTCCATTGTCCAAGAGTATGACGTTAAACTCCAATCAAACAAACAAACAAATCATTATCCAAGAAATGTTGCCCTTGTCTTTTCTGATCTTAGGGAAGGGTAGCTGGTGTAAACGGTGGCTGGTGTAAATGTTGTGCCAGCAGAGAGTGATTTGGTGGGAGGTTCATATTGCCCTTGTGCTCTCTGATCTGTTCACTATACGAGCTGAAGGCTGTTAGTGTGCTGACCCTTTCAGACGATGGCTGTTAGTGTGCTGACCCTTCCAGCCGAAGGCTGTTAGTTTGCTGACCCTTCCAGCCGAAGGCTGTTAGTGTGTTGACCCTTCTAGCCAAAGGCTGTTAGTGTGTTTACTCCACCAGCAAAAGGTTGTTTAGTGTGTTGACTCTACCAGCCGAAGGTTGTTAGTGTGTTGAACCTTCCAGCCAAAGGTTGTTTAGTGTGTTGACCCTTCCAGTCAAAGGTTGTTAGTGTGTTGACCCTACCAGCCAAAGGTTGTTAGTGTGTTGATCCTACAAGCCAAAGGTTGTTTAGTGTGTTGACCATACAAGCCAAAGGTTGTTAGTGTGTAAACCCTTCCAGTCAAAGGCTGTTAGTGTGTTGACCCTTCCAGCCAAAGATTGTTTAGTGTGTTGACTCTACCAGCCAAAGGTTGTTAGTGTGTTGAACCTTCCAGCCAAAGGTTGTTTACTGTGTTGACCCTACCAGCCAAAGGTTGTAAGGTCAGTCCCCAATGGGAGTCTCACATCGTTTCTTTCCCTACATTTATAATTATATTGATGTATTTCAGGATCTTTCTTGAAAAACTGATCACCAATCTCTGAGTGTTTCCTGTAAATCATGTGATGAATACATGTATCATATGCCATGATGGATTCCTTCACCTGGAGCCTTTATAGAATAGGTAGAATATTTAGAATGGGAGTCAAATGATATTGTTTGACTGATAGTTATAATTAATAGTTTTCATTTTACGAAGAGTATTACTCCATCTATATTTAATTTAATTTATTTTTATGTGTGAAAATGTTCATCTTTATGAAATGTTTTATATGCTCTAGATGGTGCTGTATCATCATGAAACTATTTTATTTATTGTTTGCAAAGAATAGGCATCAAATTGTGATATATGATTATCTGATAAAGGCACTTTTGGTTTGTGTAAATCAATGAGATATGTACTTATCATGTAAGCTTTTAGTTTATTCTCAAGCTTTAGGATATACTGGAATGTCTGCGATTTCTTTCATTTTCTAGATTTTGTCACAATTCTTGCTGCAATCATTTGATCAGACATTTTTTGGTCATGCTTACCTCCCTTACATAATCAGTTCACTATCAGAGCTCTGTTCTATTTTGGAATAGCTTTGCAGATAACGTTCGAAGTCATTTCGAGACTAAAACTAAACCCGCCCTGCTATGAGGTTCAATGGAGATCAAGGGTTGTTTTGATCAACTGTTGGACTGACACACAGTCATATGGGTGAAATAACCTTAAGTACAGTGTAAACCCCCAATCAAACAAACTTAATATGGAAAGATGTGGGATTTTTGCCTAGTTATTGAAGCTATCAACTAGCCCTGGATAGTCCTAACTAATCTACATTTGTATTAATATAAATATGTTTTCATTTTTTTGCCAAACAGACAGCGCTATAACCTTTCAAAGTGAGCAGGGCTATATTAAACTGTTCAGAAAACCGTTTTAAAATTTCAGAAAGGTTTTATTATTAAGGCATTGACAAGTATATTGCGGACTTCTTTTAAAGCTAACATCTGTGACTAAACTTACACAATACCAAAATAAGCTATTACAGATATAGATAAAGATTTTTATATTTAAAAATTGTAATTGTGCTGATCTATTTGGCAGGAATAGTTCAAACTCTTCATTTCAATTTTTAATTTTTTTTATTTTGTTTTGCTGTTATGTAGTGTGTATTGATTATAGAGACTTTTAGGAACATTACAATGCCCTGAAAGCATTGATCATTCTTGGCAATAAGTTTTAGTGTGTAGATGTAGCACTGGTGGGCTTATTAATGTCTACTCCAAACCTGAAAATTGATAGGGGAGGTAAGATTGATCAAAGAATGGGTATAGAATCATTTAGCATTTTTAATGATCAAATACCCAATTACATGTATATTCTCATAATTAAGCAACATACATTGGTATCTAGCTGGTAAGCACCCCATCTTGTTCGATGTTTCAGTGCTAATCTATATAATTAAGTCCTTTGTTATATATTTTAATGTAAGGGAAAAAAAGTTTGCCTGCCTCCACCGACATTTGAACTTGGGTCTCTAGCTAACTGTCTGAGCTACAGAGGCTCACAGTAGCTCCTTCATTATATAGATTAGCAATGGAAGGTCAAAGGCGGAAGGTTGGCTATTGGCTAGATGCAAGTGTTTCTGATCAGCTTAAGTTAATTGAATATTGATAAACTGAACAGGAGTACATGAGATAATTAGACAGTCCAAGTTTGTAATTCTCACTTGTTGTAAGCACAGCCATTTATTATGAGTGCGCACACTTTATGTAAACCACCTTTTTTCTAGTCAGTATTATTTTTTGTTCTCACATTTTCCTACCTCATTATTTATCACCCTGCATGAGTTATGATCTCGTCACTCTTAAAGGGAAACGGTCATCAATTTCAACAAGATTTCAGTCATTTTCTGTACTCGGGCTGTTTCAAGACAGGGTTGGGGCCAATTATAATTCCAATTATCAATTAAAAATTACACTTGTCTTTTCCTGATTACAATTACGATTACAATTACGCCCAAATCTGTAAAGGTCAATTACAATAACGATTACACACAAATCTGAAAAGGTTAATTACACACAAATCTGTAAAGGTCAATTACAATTACGATTACAATTATACAGCCCAAGTAAAATCTCAATTACAATTACGATTACAATTACACAAAAATCTGAAAAGGTCCATTACAATTATACGGCCTCAGTAAAATCTCAATTACAATTATGATAACAATTATACGGCCCCAGTAAAATCTCAATTACAATTACGATTACAATTATACGGCCCCAGTAAAATCTCATTTACAATTACGATTACAATTACATGCAAATGTGAAAAGGCCAATTACAATTATGATTATACTTATACAACCCTAGTTAAAACTCAATTACAATTTCGCTTACAATTACGGAGAAAACACAAAAATGCTTTACCGAGACACAAAGTCATGTCATTTCATAAAGTCCAGCATTCTTTTATCAAAACTTGTATTTCACTAATGTAACACTTCTGTTTCCTTCTATCCCTGTGATATCAAAATACTTCAGGATACTCCGACCATTATCAATACATTCAAAATACAATGCTGTGAATGACTTAGATAGACTCAATGATGTTCTAAGGTAAATGATACAAGAATCGCAAATTGTTGGGTTTATGTAAAGCTGTGGGACTCAATATTTTTAATTGTATCTTATCAAATATATTAAAGAAACAACCAAAAGCTTAACATTGAAGAACTTTAATGCATTCTATAAACATACATTTTATGCATGTTGAATTGTCACTGACTTCAGTACAGGAGGTCTTAGTGTCAGACTCTTAGACTACAGACAGTTGGACCTTTACTCTGCCTTAGGGCTGTGTCTAAGCTCGGCCACAGACTCACTGTTCAAAGCTGGTTTTATTTTCATAATAAATTATTTGACTGCCTTCATCATTGCTGTAATGAATATGGCTATCTGAGCTATTGCAGTGAGTAGGAAACTAGTACATAAATGTACATCATATATGACTATTAAAATCTGATTTGTAGCTTAAATTGATGATACCAGCGTGGATAAAAGTTAATATTTCTACAAAGATTTAGAACAGATAACTCTCCTGTTCATAATTCTGGTAATCCACAATGTGATTAACCACTTTTAAATTTTAAATATTATTTTCTTTTGAAAGTTACATTATATCCTACTGCTGACAACTGTATATGTAATAGAGTCAAATATGGAGACAAATGAACAATTACTATTACAATTATAATAAAGTTTTAAGACTTCAATTATGATTACAATTACATGAACATCAATAACATGAACATCAATTACAATTACAAAAAAGTTCAAAAACTTCAATTACGATTATGAGTACAATTACATAAACCTCAATTACAATTACAACAAAGTTTAAAAACTTTAATTACGATTACAATTACATGAACTTCAATTACGATTACAATTTCGGCAAAATCAGAAAAATCCAATTACGATGACCAATTACACTATAATTGTAATTGAATTACTCGATTACAATTATAATTGGCCCCAACCCTTGCCCAGGGCATACTGACTCAACTGGGGGAACAGTTTTCCAGCACCTTTAAAACATTAAACCATGTTTGGTAGTGTGGTTATTTACTGTAAAAGGGTCGTCGACTGGTGGTTAGCGTGTCATTTCCTACTTCAATGCAGCATGTGCAAGTTCTAGTCCCCCAGTCGACCTTGTGAACAAGAGGGAGATGCACAATGTGGCTCCGTCAATCGTTGGGTTGATTTTTGTCTCGGTCTCTCATCCCATTTAAGTAAAGCAGAGTTAAATTGGGACAAGCCGCTGTCTGAAGTGAAATAATCTTAATTATGACAAACCCCAATCGAACAAACAAAGGAAACACAGCCGTCGTGTAATTGAAATACCCATTAGCACAGTGTTGAACACCAACTCAATTAGTAGTTTCAATGAATTTATGCTTTCATTCTAAATAGTAAAAAGATACCATTGCATATACTTATAGAATTTGAACAACAGCAGCAAGGCTATTGTTCTACAATGTTAATTTCTACAACAACATACAGGACAGCTGGGAATTGCCCCTGTCTGGTTCCCGTATCATGAACGTGAAGAGAGGCACACACATATATAAATTAGGCATGAAAAGTACTGAAATCTAGTTGAAATGACGGAAACATTTTCCTTTAAAGTATGATTAAGACATGTTCATTTTGACTGTTTTTTTGCAATTGTCGGATTTAAAAGTTCAATGTACATGTACTGCTATACACAATTAAAATGCCAAGAAATGAAGATTATGCTGAAGAAAACCTTCTTGTGGTTAATCTCTTCTGTCTCTAAACAAAACTTTCTTTAACACAGTTAAGTATATCATTGAAACAGCATCTAACCTCTGTATTGTGACGTTTATCATAAGGCAAGCACACAATCAATAAACTAATGAAGACTCTTAGGAATCCAACAATTCTCTTTTTTAAATATTGCAAAGTATTCAATGGTCTTGTAATAAAAACATTTTTGATGAAATCTTGAAAGAGATCTTGGATTTTGTCTTTCATAAAAGTATGATACCAGCATATATAGCGGGTCGTCGGGGAGGGAGTTTCCTGGTATAGTGTGAAACTGTTAAACCAAAATATATAAAATATATACTACCATTTGGCATTTGAATTCTTCAAACAAGTTATGGCTGCAGAAACTATGGAATGTTGCGGTTGTTGTAGTTGTACATGTATTCAAATCTGAAACCGTATTTGTGGTATGGGTTTTAGACCCCCAACCATCTGCCGAACCGCAACACATCGTAACCTGTGATCAGTCTGGCGCTTTATTTGTGGTATAATGGGTGTTAGATCTCAAACACCCGGCCGATCCGTAACACATCCTAACATGTGATCAGTCTGAAGCTTTATGTGTGGTTCAATGGGTTTTAGATCCTAAACACCCGGCTGATCCGTAACACATCCTAACATGTGATCAGTCTGAAGCTTTATTTGTTGTTTAATGGGTATTAGATACCATACCCCCGGTCGGTCCGTCACACATCGTAACATGTGATCAGTCTGAAGCTTTATTTGTGGTTCAATGGGTTTTAGATCCCAAACCCCCGGCCGATCCGTAACACATCCTAACATGTGATCAGTCTGAAGCTTTATTTGTTGTTTGATGGGTATTAGATCCCATACCCCCGGTCGGTCCGTAACACACCCTAACATGTGATCAGTCTGAAGCTTTATTTGTTGTTTAATGGGTATTAGATCCCATACCCCCGGTCGGTCCGTCACACATCCTTACATGTCATCAGTCTGAAGCTTTATTTGTGGTTTAATGGGTTTGAGATCCCAAACCCCGCCTATCAGCAATAACTTCACCAAAGAATACCCTCACTAATTACTCACATAAGTGAGCACAGCTCACATACCCCCGCAGATATACGTATATTGCTATAAAAAAAAATAAAAATTCAATATAATATGAATTGTTTTGTATAATGGTAAACTTTTTAGCAACCATATAGTTAAGTATAATACTAAATGGAACTTAAGAATTTAATGATTTATTCCAACTTACACTTCCTGGAGTCCTAGACAATAAGACAATAGTATATAATATTATTGTTCACTACGCTATAATGGATTATGCAGTTTTAAAATCAGGGATGTCGGATTTGTGGGCTGTCAGGAAGCTGTCGGACTTTGGAACTGCTTGTCTGACTTGTAGGGTGACGGACTTTTGGGCTGTCGGACTTGTGGGGTGTCGGACTTGCGGACGCCTCCCGCCAAGTGCGGCCCATGCCATTTTCGTGTTCGAATCGATTCCCAGCCAAGACAGAAAAAAAAGATTATGGCGCGAATGTTTCACCATATGTATATTCGTCAGGCTTGTATAGAACCGCGTCAGTCTACGCTTCAATACGCAGCGGCTTATACATATATTTACTACTGACTATTATAGCAGTGTATATATATTAAAAAACCCACTGTATGTCATGAACGTAGGTCATTGAAGTATGGCCCGTTTTGACAGGCAACAGCTTTATTCAGTTGGTGAAAATATAGTTATAAATAGGGTCGATGTTAGAGTCAGGACAGGTAGATCATTGTGAGTCTTGACACAGTTTAATGTAAAACGTACATGGACTTAAGAGTGTGATAGAAAACAGGGCAGCCATGATTTCCAATGATCTTACATATATCTTCATAGGACTAGTGACAATTTTACTTAGCTTGTTATGGTTAAAGAATGCATCACATAGGCGGAATCAACCACCAGGGCCTTGGGGCCTGCCGCTGGTGGGCATTATTCCATTCCTCGGTAAAGACCCCACTGAGACATTTGATCGGTACAGACAACAATATGGCGATGTGTTCAGTCTACAGATGGGCAGCTATAATGCAGTAGTATTGAATGGTTTAGAGACTATTAAATATGCCCTTACAAAACGACCAGACGATTTCGGAGCCAGACCAATGCTGTATAGCGTCAAGCTAATATCTGAACGACAGAACGGCTTCGTTGGTTTAAGCATTCCCTTCGGACCGCGTTGGAAACTTTTGAGGAAAGTGACGAATACTGCCCTCAGGACGTTTGCCAATTACAGAACAAATCCGGTGGAGGAGATAATTAACGAAGAAGGAGGCAGACTAGTTAGTTACTTCCTATGTCAGAACAAGGAGCCCATAAATCCTAAGGATGAGCTAATGTTAAGTGTTGGCAGTGTTGTTTACCAAATATTGTTCGGACGAAATTCAAACATTCGAGAAGACGAGAATTACTGTGCTATGATCAAATCTTCCCAAGACTTCGTGGAATTTGCTAATGTGGGTAATCCCGTGGATATCATGCCATGGACCAGAGTCTTTTTTCAAAATAAAGTGAAAACATTTCTTAACATTATTGCACGTCCTTATAAAGTGTTGGCTATTCAGCAGCGAGACCACTTGGAGACATATGATAGGGACAGTGTACGAGATATGATGGACGCTCTGCTAGTAGCCGCATCTGATCTATCCCGAGAGGAACGAGCTGAAGCTAGTGTATCCAAAGAGCTCGTTATGTCCACAACAGTTGATTTACTAGGGGCTGGGGTTGATACTATTGGTTCCTCTCTTCTGTGGGCTGTGTTTTTCATGGTCCAATATCCTGATATTCAAGCTCAAGTGCAGCAGGAAATCGACCAGCATGTTGGAACAGCCAGACAACCTTCCATGGAAGACAAGAAAACTTTAAAGTTTGTTGAAGCAACTGTGTTGGAAATAATGCGCCTGTCGTCCGTGGTGCCAATGTCCGTTCCAAGGCAAACAACGGTAGACGTTACCCTGAATGGCTACACTATTCCGGAAGGTACGTTTGTGATTGCCAACCAATCGTCGACTTGTATGGATCCTAAGGTCTGGGGAGACCCGGACAATTTCCGTCCTGAACGATTTTTAACGACCGACGAATCTGGCCAAGTTTCCATTAACAACGAATTGGCTGATAGCTTCATGGTATTCGGTGCTGGACGGCGACGATGTATCGGGGAATTTCTGGCCAAAGTGGAACTGTTTCTGTTCTTTACGATCCTAATGCAGCGCTGTGCATTTTCCAAAGCACCCGGGGAAGAGTATTCCATGGAAAGGGTGTTTGGATTGACTGTTAAACCTAAAGCGTACAAGGTTATTGTTAATGAAAGAATATAATAATGTCGACTTATATCATATATATTTATGGCTGGCGGAAGTGGGATAGGGTGGGGCGAACCTTCCTCACTTTCTATAAGGGTGGGGGCTGAGCCCTTCCACTTTTGAGCAGTGCAGTCATTATTTATGTGATGTGATGTTTGATATATTTAATATTCTTCTGTTCATAAATTAAATTCATGAAGCCTTGTGTACAATTACAATAATGTCATAGATTACTGGACCGACTCCGAGTTAAACAATATACGCCATATGCTATAGAACGTAGATAAGCTATTAATTTTACCGTTAATAAAGGAAGTCGCTGTTGTGTAAATGCGTCAACGTATTTTTTTAAAAAATGTGTTGGATCCTTCTTTAGTTAATTTAATGAATTTAAACAGAGTAATAGATGTAAATACAAACGAAATCAACTCTCAATGTATATAACAGTGCTGCGATATTCTATGAATTTCTCTATGAAATATTGTTTCCTATGTACAGTGTTCCTAGTTAGACCGATATACAATTTTAATTTGTTCAAAATTATGAATAGTTTATCTTGAATAATTAAATAGTTGTACTTTCATGTCCCTACAGAGTGACTTTGATGTGACTTGAATAGACTATATGCAAAGTACTTCTAAAGTATTGTGGCTTTTTTCTTTGCCCCCCCCCCCCCCACGCTACTATAACGGGGAGGGGGGGGGCGCTTAGAAATGCTACTCGGTGTCCGTCCGTCCTTCTGTCTGTCAAAAATGTTTGTGAACACGCTAGATTTAAAATAAATTCACCGATTAATTTTAAACTTGGTATGTAGCTTCATCCTGTTAAGATGATCGATGGATGGGATTGAATATAATTCCGTTAAACAAAATGGCCGCCAGTGCATAAATTTACAATATTCACGTCTGTATAAGTTGTGGAGACGATAAATCTGTAACGAATTAACTTGAAATACAGCCTCCTTCTATTAAGACAACGGAGGAGATTGCTTTTCATCATACTTGATAACTTGATAAAAAATTCACCGATTAACTTGGAATTTAGCTTTCTTTTATTGAGACGAAGGATGTGATTGCATTTGACCAACCTAGGCAAAACAATTTGAACGCCATTGCATAATTTTGCAATATTAAAGCATGTTGGGTGAACATGATAATTTCACAGGGGCTTGATACTGTAGAGATCGTATACATGTATGTATATAGAAAAGAAGAAGAGCGGACACTAACAAGGTCGACCCAGCTTGTACCGTGGTGAAATTTAACCGATTCAAGTCCACTAATCACATAAAATAAGTAAATCTGTGGCTGTTCACCACAAGCAGGTTGAGCCGACGGATCACACGAGTCTCAACATCTCGAAAGCTCAGGTGGACATCTTCTCCAAATACGCTTGGGTCGTACCGATTCGAACCAAAACGGGGACTCAGCTGATCGACGCCTTTAAGACGATCTTTGCCACGGGACG
>JAQQZZ010025513.1:28819-42836 GCA_030265115.1 Mopalia vespertina | reverse complement strand
TGTTTAGTCTTGTTTGGGGTTAATTCCTTTCATTATTGACACAACTAAATGAAAGTACTGTTTAGTCTTGTTTGGGGGTTACTTTTTTTTGTTTTGGACACACCTTTCATTTGTTATGACAACATTGTGTCAATGTGATTAACTTGTGGAAATATATAAAGCATATATATATACAGCCAACATATTTCTCTTTCTACTCATTCATTTTATGTAACATATATTAGCCCTACATTAGGTATTGCCTAAATGAAATATTACATTGACGAATAGGTTAACAAAATAAACTCCAGTTTCATAAGACAAACAGTATTTGTTTACTGCTAAGTACATATAGTTGTTTACAATTTAGGAAGTGAAATGTAATAAAAGGGACTTTTTTAAAACTCTGTTTTAAGGTTTTAGCATAATCATTTACAAGGGGTATAAACAACTTACATTTCTGAAGTGCGCAGAAAATTTTGACCTGACCTACTTATATTTGGAAATTCTTAGCATTCCACAATTAGTGACGACAGAAAAAAAGAGAACAAAAAAGAGATAATAGTGAAAAAAAGACAAAATTGATGGTATATGGGCAAATGAAGATAAAGGCTACTGGATATGTATATGCATGCTGTTTATCAAAATGGAAGATAAAAAATGAAGCTGTTGATATTATGGCTGAGTACAACTCTAATTTGTTCAGTTATAATTGTCTGTGTTCCATTAAACAGATATATTTGAAGTACCACAGCTTCACAGTAGTCGGCCGTGGTCCAGTGGTTAGTGTTGACCACTGAGCCTCCCTCTTCCAGTACTTATAGGTTCGAGTCTTCCAGTTGACATCAACCAAGTACATGTATATGAGGGAGTCTCTCAGAATCAAACAAATTACACACATCTTCTGGCACAGGGAAAGGATCCTGGAATCTGCGCCTGGCAGAATTTCACACTTGTGTAATACTTCATAACACATTTATTTGGCAGTATAGTTGTTGGGAGGAAGATATTGTTAATGAGGATCCCATTATCATAAATAATGAGCCATGCAAATCAATTAGGATATAAGGAAAATGACTACTGACCCCAACTCTTGGTAGAGATGTTTTTCTCTCCTTGAGAGTGAGAATTTGTCTTACCAGAAGCCATGTGTGTGGGACTTTTTTCCCATATATTATATTTTAGGTAGATTTCTGTGCAGCAAACTAAAAACAAAACAAACGCATGACTTTTGCTTGAGGATGTACTGTATGGGCACAAAGCTAATCAGCAACAAGAAGCCAATATGTAATGTCTTTATGTCCATCTTGTAATTGTCTTGTATTTGAGGTCAATGGTGGCTAAATGGATTGCTTCACCAATTGATCAGGCTGGCAAGCTGTCACATGAGTACAGCATGAAATCCTAATCAATCAAACAAACAAACAAACAAACAGATCAACATCCATGATGAATCTGAATTGCAAGATTTTTACCATAATTTGTCAGATGAATTTGTTTCATTTTAGTAGTACTTTAATCTTAAAAAAATTCAAAACTTGTTATACTTGAGAACACTTTCTGAGGAAGGTATATAAAAAAATTGATATAATACCCCACATGGATCGTTCTGTTTTTAAACTGAAAGCTCAATGTGAAGCTCAATGTGAATAATATGGCTTAATTGTTTGTACCACCCCCACCAAACATTCATTCAGTAGGTTCTTATTTGATTTCATTTAACAGTTTTTTTTATTTTCCTATTAACAAATCACAAATTGACTAGACTAAGAATCCTCACTACTGTTGTAGGTCACATTGCATGTGGTCTATTTCATTGGTCAAACCATCTTAATTGTGAATGAATTGTTTTTGCTGATTAGGCTTAATGGCTCAAACCAATGGTCCAGTTCTCCTTTCCCCAAATCTATGTAAATAAATGGTCAATTACTCTCACATGTACACATACATGCATTTTTTGTGTTTCTTAGCTTATTTGTTTGAAACTTAAAACACTGTATTGACACTGTTACGTTACAGTGCCATATTTAGAGTTGTAGTGAAAAAATCAACAAGTATTTATGGCACAAGTCACACACTCATCCCATATGAGTGAATGTGGGATGAAGTTTTTGGATAAAATGTTGCTACACCTCAGTTAGTGGAGAATTGTATTGAAAAATCCTGTCCTAAAACATGAGAATCATTTATTGGATTCTAGGATTATTGCATGTGGTAAGATGTTGAATGGGGTTGATTTTGGCATATCTCCGACTACAGTTTACGCCACCTCGGGCCAAGGTCTATTCTTACAGAAAAATTCTATAGGATCTTATAGGATTTTCTATGGAATCTTATAGGATCTTTCTATGGTATCCTATAGGATTTTATAATTATCCTAGGATCCTATAGAATTTCCAAAATCCTATAAGATCTTTCTGTAAGGGTATATTTTACTTCCAGCATGTCACTTAGCAACTACCTGTCAGCCTGTAATCAAACTTTATAGAAATATTCCATGTAGTAAGATGATGTATGGGATTGAGCTTAATGTATGCCCACATACAGGTTGTGTGCAGGTGGCATCCTCCGACAGTCTACTTTTTGGGTTTCTCTTCATTAACTTGAAAATTGCAAATGAGTTTCTAGTTAGACTTACTATGATTATTTCGCAGGCAAGCTGTCGCATCAGGTTGATTTAGGGGTTTGCATGCATACATGTCACATGATGTTGCGCCACCTGATGTCAAAGTCAAAATTTGGTTTCCAGTATTCAGCGTCAGAACTATTCATCAGATTGTAATCAATCTTGGTACAACCATTGAATGTAGCTAGATGGCATATGAGATTGAGCTTGGTGTAGGCCCTCGGACCACTTATAGGTGGCGCCACCTGGTGCTAAAATCTACATTTGATTTACAACACTTAACTTTGAGAACTACTCAATGGAATCTAATCAAACTTAGTAGAAATATTTGATAAAGTGAGATGATGTATGAGATCGAACTTGGTGTATGTCATTCCGACAGTCCACTTTTTGGTTTCCTGTTATTAAATTGAAAACCTGAAATCAGAGTCTATTTAAACTTGGTAGAATTATTCCATATGGCCAGATAGTGACCTGCATTGGTGGTGCCACCTGTTGCCAATGTCTCAAACTGGCAGCAAGAAGTCTATCTGTTTGTGATGTACATGTGTATTTGTATTTCTTCTTGTGATTGTCCTGTTTCGTTGTTGTTTATATGTTGGTCTTCCTTAAATGAGTTTGCATAAACATGACAAACCATGGAGTTTCGTCCATTCTTCCCTAAAGCACAAGCCGGTGAATCCTAATTGAACAAACAACCTATATGAACAATAACAGTGTTCCATTTGATACCCATTCTTCTCCACAGTATTGATATTTAGACTTTGCAGAGAGGTCTTTGTTTTATTTGATAATGTAGTTATTCTTTGTGTCAGTCTTCTCCAGGATTACAACAAATGGTCAGTTTTACTATTAAGTAAAACACTGAGGGTTTGTTAATCGAGTCTAGGGTCTTTTGGGGTCTTTTGTATTGTTTAAATTGAAAATGTAAGATGGGATGCAAGTTAAATACTTTGGAGATACTAGTATTATTGAGAAGCAGAAATTTATAAAACCGGCTGCAGTAACCTAAACAAAAACTGGAGATAAAATCGATTGCATAAGACTTGTTTGTAGTGTCTGCCTCCATTATCACTAGTCTTTAGTGAGTCATATATGCATTAGCCAACAGACAAGAGGAAACTAGATTTGGCTTTTAGAGCAGTCCTCGCCTAAGTCTAAGCAAACTAGATTCCCTATAGATTATAGATGTGGAATTTGGCAGGGTTCAAGTAAGGAATGTAATTGTTGTGGATATATCGATAGTAAATCACACTCAATTACTCAAAACAAGGTAAAAATCCGGGAGGGAAATTTCCAAACAATCAGACAATTTATCTTGATGTATGGTTGATGTGTTATTGGTGGTTAAAGCTGTTAGATTAATGGAGTTCTTCTCCTCCCGGATAAGTTTATTGACTCCTCAAATATTGAATTTGGCAATGTCCTCAACCATGTTAGAGACAGCCGAATACATAAGCACTAATGGTAAGGGTTTTTTTCTATGGTGTAAAACAAATGGTGCCGTTGAAGTAGATTGATACTACATCATCTCCAGACAGACTGTCTAGGCCAGCCGAATGGCTCGAGTAGCAGCAGAGTAAACACTATCTGTTTGTAATGCCAATTCAGTGTACAGACCCCTACTATCTGATGGTGCTAGACCAAAATGGTGTGGAAACTTTAAACACTCTAACAAATTTGTTTATACTTGTGATTGCAGGTGGTTGCCATAGGGCCAAGCACTGAAGAAGAGTTAAAAAAACACAAGATTCCTTTGTATGGGACTGCTCTTAAACCAACTCCAGAAAGTCTTTTTCAAGTCTTCAACAAGGTAAATTGGAACAATAGGGCACATGAGAGAAAGGATTGGTAGAGGCTGAATCTTTTCAAAGATCATGTCAGTAAAAACGATATTTAGAAGTGGGGTAACATGAATCATTAATTTCTGGATAACACATCTTCAAGAGTAAATTTATAATTTAAAAAAAAACTGTAAATGTTGAAATGTTAAGTACATTTTGTAACCCAGAATTGAATGCATATTAATATAATAATCAGAATAACCATAATGATAAAACACATTTGAGGATAATTTCTCAACAAAAAAGACGCTGCTTTAGTGACGTGTCAATGTTTCTCGTAGAGAAAGATTATTCACCTTGTAATGGATGAAAATGAGCCTCTGTAGCTCAGTTGAAGGGAGACCCTGGTTCAGATCCTGGTGCCCTCTGGCTATGGGCAGTTTGTTTGAAGAGTGATAATGCTGTCTTTACTAAGCACTGGAGGAAAATTAACTTTCCAACAATATTGAAACACTTCACATGTTGGTTGTGCTAGTGTCAATTAATGTTGGAATACACTGACGTCATATAAGCGAAATACCCGTAAGCATGGCGTAAAACACCAATCAATCAATCAAATCCTGATTTAGGCAAACATATTTTCTTTCTCCACAATAAAAATAGGATAAGTTTGTTTACATGTATATAAACAGTTAGAAAAGTATTGGCTTCCCGAATGGTATTAAGGGTCGTTGTTCGGAGATAGGATGTGCCGGCACTGTGCAAAGTTTTGTTACTGGACAAGGAAACAATACAATTATAATACAATAAAGGGGTTCAGTTTACAAGATTGATTTAAATATAAGTTTTTCCGGTGAAAAATATCTGCCACAAAATCATCTCTAACTATCAGTAAGAGGTCAATTGACTACCGTTGATTTCTCCAAGCTTCAGTCTAGACACAACTTTTCCACTAGATCTTGTCTAGCTGAAGAAGGATCTATTCAGTTTAAGCTCATTTGTCATTGTAATGTATGTGTGGTTGGTGAGGCAAGGCGTTCAATTGGTGGCAACCTTGATTGAATGTCCGCTCAATCTCTCTGATCTAGGCCCGTTTTGTTTGGGACGCTTGCCAGCTTGCCTCCCAGGCCATCCCAATTAGGTGACTTCTCTTCTGACCTGCAGCATAAAGCATGTATTTTATTGACTGTAATGACCTGTCTAAGTTGTAGCACTCAATAAGGGTTTCCTTGACAAGACCCAGGCATTCTGGTTACTTCTACAATCAAGGATTCAGCTTACAGACTTAAGCCCATTGCAAGGGTCCAATTAAATTAAACTCTCTTTGATATATTGATTTTGCCTAACATCAGACTATCTGGGACAGTAACTGTCTTATCTGGGCCATTTTTGTATTGTATGAGCTGTATGGTAATGGGATTTGATAGATTGTCTTCTTACTGATATCATACTTTGACCCAGTAGAAGATGTGTTATTGTCCTGACAAATTCTTTTCACAAGTGCCTATAAATCAAGTCCCTCAGTGTAATTTAACAGCTTAATCGAGCTAGAATATTGGAATAAATCGGAAATTGTCTTGTCAGTAAATTGCAAAGAGCCTTTGCCTCTCTTTGCCCCTAAAGCAAAGGAAATTTTTGTGAACATTATTTGTAACTGCATACATTCTACTGTTTGTTTTATAATTACAACATACAAATCTATGTAAAGATATCGCTGTTTTAACAAAGGCTCTCTTAATATAATGTGTAACAATTCTGTAATATCCAACCATCCTCTTCAGTTCATTCTCTTACTAAGCCACACTAGACGGTTGACTTCCACATATATGAATAAAGTTGAGAAGTAATCATAATAGATATGGCTGAGTAATCTCACCAGACTCTGCCTGCTGGTCGAACGGAATAGAAGTAAACTAAAACCAACACTTGTTACGACAAAGCACAAGCAATCAGCAATGATTCCTAAACATGCGGTTAACATTTTGGGTCAAAAATTCCTTTTGGATTTCTGGTGTCACAGACTGACTGCATAGTATGTAATCTAAAGACTTGAAACCCATAACCTGTGTCAACTATTCCTGGCAGTGAACCCATTACACTAATAGAAACGGTAACTCAAGCTGTAGACTCACTTTGTAAGGACTAGCTGGACTTCTTGGTCGTTTTTAACACAGATTTAACGATCAACACACTGGCACAATGATGTGGACTAATGATAGCCAATACACCATCAAATCTTTTTTTTTCTGTTTTTAAAGTGTGAATACTTTAGATAACCAGTATATAAATTGGTAAAGATCCAATAATTTTGTTTGGTATATGTCAGTGAATGGTTGAAGACGATGTATATTTTGCTCCCCATCCAAACACTTGGGCAAGTTTGTCTAGATTTAGTATAACAAACAAGACATGTGATTTTGTATTGTCAGTTCTCAACATTTAATGTTCTGCTTCATGCAACTTGAAAATCAAATGCATTGAGGTGATAATTAATATGTTATATTCTCATACATAGTTATTTGTACTGTATATTAAATTTATCAACTCTATTACACCAAATGAATTAGTTTATGAAGTACAATACCACTTGAACTGAAAAAAAATTAGAATGATCAGAATGGTATTTTTTCTTCTGCCCAATATGTCAGCAATTATATAAAAGTGCAAAAAAAAAAAAAAATGAGGCCCATTTTTTATGCCCATTTCGTTAATTTTTTTAAACTACTTGTAATTTTTATTATAATTATTATTATTAGAGAAACATAAATGTTGCCATTACATAACATTGTTCTAGTTGCATCTGTTAAAATAGAACTTCTTTGTAACGAAACATCATACTAAAGGCTGTTAAGCTACCAGCGCTTTAAGCACCTGGCCCCTGGGGCCAATGCTATAAAACTGAATTGGGCTCCTTATCGGTGGTTATAAAATGTTTTGAGCACATATTCAGCTGAGTACAAAATCAATGCAAATTCCACTGCTTAAGATCTTCTGTCAATAAAGGGAAGAATGCACTCTGCTGATTTTGTCAGCTGCTTCCAGGACGGCTTGTTTGTCACTGATAAAACGATTTAACTGTTATAACTGTCTAATTTTCAAAAGCTATGTTAAAAACCATTTGCAAGCATCAAATTCTTGAAAGAACGGGTTCAATCCCATTCCTGTAATCCCATTGAATATGGCCTTGAGCATGGTCCGTACCGTACTCAGAATTCCGGATCAGCCAAGGACAGAGAACATTCTCAATTTTTGTATTTTCTTGGTTTTCGATCACGGATTCCTGGGTTGACTCAGCTGAGCACGCAGTAGCATCTTTTGCAACCTCAAGGACTTTTATAACCTCAAGGACTTTTATAACCTCGGCCCAAATGTTTGTTACAACATAATGATTATAAGAAAAAAAACAAAGTGAATCAAATGTGGCTAAAATTAATATTGACAAGAAAACTTTGACAGATATCTTTTCAGATGCATTCTTTTACCCATTCACATTCTTCATTATAATTTAACTGTAAAAGTTATGTTAATCCTGTATCTTTTCCTAAATGAATATTGTGCAACCATCCCCAAACATATATTGAGTATAGACTGTGCTTCCCATTGCTGCTGCCTGCTGTACCTAAATGAAGACAGGAATTATTTGTGAGTTTTATGGAAGAGACAGACTTCAGTGAACCCTTCATCAAAGCCTTAATATGTCTTCATCAGCCTTTGTTCTTCACTAGTTTCACTTTGTTGGAGATTTGAGGTGTCTGAGTAAGTTATGTTTTGCCACTGAGTCTTGTGTTTTGTGGAGGTAGCTATCTCAAACTGACACATGGAATTAGTTGAAGTCTCAAGCAAAGCTTTCCACCAGACTTGTTTTGGTCCATATAACACAGTAGTTTTTACCTATTTTTGCCTTGTTAACTTGAATCCTTTACCATCTAACCGTTGTTCTATTCAATTCTATCTAAAAATAATTTTTAAATGTGGTAAAGTTGAACTTTTTGGTGTTGCAGCAAAGATTTTATATTTCTTTGATTTACATGCAAACTGTAGTGGTATTTGTTAAAAAAAAATTAAAAAAAAATAAAACTGGTAAATAAATTAATTCTGTTTATTACACTTGAAGAAGAAAATTGATTTAAACTGAATTAATTTGTTTGGTAATTTTCTTGAGTATTTAAAGATATGACATATTTGGACTGTGTTAGAAAAGGAAATGAGACATGTTTTAGAAACAGGAAGTAACACATTGAGTCCACTCATCTCTTTTATGGGACAATTCTTGTCAAAGATACTGCCATAAAGGCAAATAAAATGTGTTTTGGTAAAACCCATCTGGAAACTTAAGTTACTCAAGATTAGCCCATTGTATGGTTATGGCCTGGTTTTGAATGAGACCCAATCAAATTCCAGTTAGCCTGAAAACAAGTAGAGAACAGTCCGATCAGGGAGTATTAAGAGATTGATTTGTGGTGATCCTGTGTATTATTTAAAGATAATTTATTGGAGAATGGCTTATAAATATATCACTGAGTTAAGAGTGAAAATGAGATCGCTTAACTTATAGGCAGGCAGTAGAATGGAGCTGTACATGCCCTGCTGTTCTCTGACCTAATGGACACTAAGAACCTGATTTGTTGTGTCTTTCACAGCACCTTTGAACACTTTGTCGTATCTTACCATATAATGTTTTGTATCGTGTTAATCGATAGCGCTCCTGTTAATCTTCATCCGGAAGTGGATAGGCCTTGTAAATCATTTCCTTATATTATGGAGGCATTTTTGTTGTTGTTGTAGTACTGTTTCCCTGAAAAAGTGGGCTGAGAAAAGAATTGACAGACAACTAAAGTCGAATGATTCCAAATTTAACAGAATAAATACTGGAGTAGTGGTACTTAATATTAAGGCTATAAGTGGGAGAAAAACAACAATCAACTTTGCACTTCATGTTATCTTATAACTCGGTCAATTCAAATTTCTCATTTTTTCAATAATAGACATTTAGTCCCTTGACAATGACGTCATTTGTATGTAAATTTAAATGGACTGTCAATGCATGACTCAAAATCTTAAGGCAAAGCGAGAATAATTTGATTTTTATTTTAAAATAGTTATGTGTCACCATGGCAGTGGCAGCAATCAGGGTTTGTTTCATTTGCATTGAACACATTATTTGAGGTTATTTGACGCTGTGGGTGTTCCAGGGAAGGAATCGACATCCACAAACAATGACTAATAAGGACAATCACATGATGCAACATGGAGACAACACAAACAGACAGGCTTTGCTTTGCTCGGAAAGCACTCAGGCAACAGGAAGCTCTTCCAAGGACATTTTGACAACAATATGAGTGAAATAACCTTAAGTATGCATATAGGCAATCAAAGAGGGTTAGCATAGAGTGCAACTGCCAATTGAAGTCAATGAACCTCTAGTACAGTTAGCAGATACAGATTTATCAATATGTGTGCTATCACTGCCTAGTAATATCATTCTTTACTTGAAGAAATTGCGTGCAGTTTTCTTTTCTAATTCTTTATTTGCCATGTGCTGGAGGTTGTTTTTTGTCAAGCTCTGTGTTAGTCACTGGGTATTAGAAGTGACACAGTGTCTGGCTATTAGTCATGGCCTCTGCTATAACAGGGGCCATGTGCTTTCTTACATTTCTCTAATCGTCTGAATCTGTAACAACCTTGATTCGTTTGTGACTATTTCATCTCAATTTTCAATGTCTGGTAATAGATTGGCCGGTGAACCCCTTTAAGGTCAGTATGTGTGGAAAACAAGTCTGAAGGCAATATGAAAATATTCTTCCTTGAATCACTATATAACTTTATATATAACGTTGGGATAAAGATTTCCGTTTTGTTTTCTGTTTTCAATCCTGGAAGAGAGAGTTTCTGATTGTGTGTGACTCCTGTATTGAATTGTGATTGTCAGAAATTCTATAGTCATGGACTCTCAATTTATTAGTAAAAACTATTATGAAAGACAACAAATTGCTTTACCATAATAGTGAAGTGTTTTGTGCTATACTTTATTAGTTACAATTTCAATTTGTTTTTCTTTGATGGCAAAAATACTACAATACAATGATAGTATGGTTTTCGATAAGAGATACATGTACTTTATCCACCCACTTACAAGGCAGTTCAAGATCAGGCATAAAATTTTATACCGCATTGTGTTTCTCGGCTATCATTGAAACTTACACTCATGTATATTATGTACATGTAAATGTATTGAATAAGTTTGAATTGCAGGGTCATTTGCTGAAGGTCAAGGTCATGCTAGCTACTTTCAAATTTGATCTTCTAACTTCTGAATTTATGGGTGATTTTAGTAAAACATTACTCACTTCCTTATTATGCAGACATGTTAGCAAGCACAATGTTATTAAGGCTGCCGTTGGAATAAGTTTATCATAGTTAAGAAAGAGAAGCTATACTATGCCAAACTGTGGAGGATTAATATGTATTTTAATGCCTTATATAAGATGCGTGATGATCTCTCTGTTTATATGTTAAATTGTGTTATAATTGGAAACTTAACATACAAATTTTGTAATCTATCTACTGATTTTTTTTATAAATAAAAGCTTATATATTGAGAGTATTAAAAGTTAAATACATTTATCTTCTTCAGCTGTGGGTTGTAAAACGACATTTAATAGCCTTTTAGTTTTTCTTCTTGGTTTGATAATCCATAATGATGACAGCTATGACTTATTTTTTCTTAAATTCCTTTAAAGAAACGTCAGAACCATCTGTAGGTTAGTTAAGTGGTGGATGTGACCTCACAAACCCATACATTAAATGCCATAATAATTTACATAGACAAAAGAATTGAATGTGTATTTAAAACAATTGTCAGACATCGTTCTTAATAACTAGGCAACCAAGGTTTTTTATTATTGGCGGGTGGAGGGTTGGGATGAACAGTTCCTGATGAACAGAGCTAAGGGGCAACATGAAGCCAATCTGTTTGTGATGTCATTGAATTACGTCCTGTGATTGTCCTGTATTTGTCATATCTTGTCTATCTTTGTTGCCATTGGCATCAAGAGTGGTTTCTTTCACCAATTGGTCTGCCCCTTCACCGTGTGAGTGAAATAACCTTAGGTACAGCATTAAACCCCAAACCAACTAACAAACAAACAATCAAACTATTGTCGGAATTCCACTTCTATCTGACGAAAAAGAATCAAATGAAAACTAGGATTGGAAACTCACCCATATTCATACTGAAAGGGGTTTAAATAAACCGAAATATGTAATTAACACAAATTGTTCATCTTTCTCTCCATTATTTTTTTTCCCTTTTTTTACAACTTTGCTTTGCTGGTTATTGGAGGAAAACTGAAAAGAAATCTTGTAAAACCCTGCCCCCTCTCCCCCAGAAAACAAGGAAAGATGTGTGCAGAATTTCGTTGTCAAGTTTTTATCATTGGTAATATTGTGGAACAATTAACTGAACATGCCTTTCTCGCATCGTTCTGTTGTGATTAATGGCAGTTGGGCGGTAGGTTCCTGTGGCTCGGGTGCTCTGTCAGCAATAAGAGGCAATACCAAGACAATGTATCTCTATTTTTGCATCTTATGATTGTGATTTTTTTAGGTTGCCAGTGGTGTCAAGGGTGGTTTCCTTCATCCATTAAGCGGTCAAGCAGTCCTATGGGTTAAATAACCAGGACTATTGTGATAAACCCAATCCATCCATCCTTTGTTATACATAACTATTGTGATAAACCCAATCCATCCATCCCTTGTTATACATAACTATTGTTATAAACCCAATCCATCCATCCTTTGTTATACATAACTATTATGATAAACCCAATCCATCCATCCCTTGTTATACATAACTATTGTGATAAACCCAATCCATCCATCCTTTGTTATACATAACTATTGTGATAAACCCAATCCATCAATCCTTTGTTATACATAAATACTAGTGATAAACCCAATCCATCAATCCTTTGTTATACATAACTATTGTGTTAAACCCAATCCATCCATCCCTTGTTATACATAACTATTGTGATAAACCCAATCTATCAATCCTTTGTTATACATAACTACTAGTGATAAACCCAATCCATCAATCCTTTGTTATACATAACTATTGTGTTAAACCCAATCCATCTATCCCTTGTTATACATAACTATTGTTATAAACCCAATCCATCCATCCTTTGTTATACATAAATAATGTGATAAACCCAATCCATCCATCCTGTGTTATACATAATGTGAGTTTTTTCATAACTGCTGCCATCATTCAGGGTCATTAAACTCAAATTAAATTAACCAGAAGACAGATGGAACCCCAGAAGAAAATTACCTACAAATTGTTAGGCTCTTTATATTCAAATAGTTTTCTCTCTGTTTTTTTTCAGGATAATTGACTGAGGGTTATACTGGAGATTAGGGACTTTATTATAACACCTGTTGATCAGGTTTACATTGCCGTGTTAAACTAGATGTGAGGCAGTAAATCACATTGCTAATATTTATAACCCAACCTAAAGCGGTCTGTGCGGGGCCTTTCCACTTCAAAATAACAGGTAAATCTGTTTTTACATTTCATAACTTTGTAGTGGTAGTTAATTACACTATTATCGATCCTCTTTTGTATACTTTTGTTTTCTTTTGTTTTGTTATAAGTTAAAAGTATCTGTATGTGAAAACAAACTCATTATACAACATTAGTTTTGTGACTGTGTGTAATGTGTAATTTTGATTTGTTATATCAAGTTATTGGTCTCATTTAAAAAAAACCCCAATGAATTGAATAATGCTCATCAGAGCTTATAATACATTCATTACTTTGCAAATCCTCTACATAAAAATACTATCGTCTGTTAAATATTTCACATGTAAATTTGATTTCTTTGATAATAATTACAATTATATATCTGAAACTTGCACTTTCGATGACAGATACATCGTTAACCTTTTTATTTGAGTTTCTTCGTATAAAATCCTTTATAACTCCTGTGAAAATCCTGGTTTGAAACTAAATGTAGAGCTAATTAAATTAGTAGTGCCTGTGTTTGGGTAAGATGGCAATGATTCTTTAAAATTATCCTGTTTAATGTATGACCACACATAACTAGTTCTAACCCAGTAAAGCTATATTTTGTAATACATAAGTTCATGGAGTGCAAGTTTCACATTAAAGCTTTTAATAATTATGGTTAGAAAAATGGAAAAAAATGAATAATTTATTGCAAAATCCATGTAGATAATAACAGACGATAGATAGTTTTAGAAATGTTTAACACAGGACTGTAATAATGTAAATGTTATTGTGCAGAAGGGATTTACAGAATTCATAGTGTGTGACCGTATCTGTTCCAATCATTATTATCTTAAATTCTTGATGGATTTTGGTAGTGCTTTACATGATTGTTACATGTGAGATAGGTTTGTGTGGTGGCCATCACTAAGGAAGTGGTTTGAAGGTCATGACCCCTAAAGTCATGGTCATATCTGTAAAAATTGTATATTGTCAGTTCCATGCTGTATTTTCATAACTTATGCATTTTGATAACTTTTTACATGAATGTAACACCTGGCATTAGAGCGTGTCACTTGGGGGGGGGGGGGGGGGGGTCGTACCCTAAAACACAAA